>KZ308248.1:1787984-1861594 GCA_000376725.2 Ladona fulva | reverse complement strand
TCCATCAATGCAATTTTTCCATCAATCAATTTTTTCATCAATTCAATTCAATTTCATTCAACCCAATTCTTTTTTTATATTTATCTATATCTAGTTAGTTGTATTAGTTTATATTTTTAATATTTAATGTACTGTTTGCAGTATTTTTCTTGTACTTGCGTTTGTCTGATTGTTGAGATATTTTTATTTTGTTTCTTTAGATTTAAGTTAATTTTAGTCAATTATTTTTAGTTATTAATGTAATGTTAATAGTAATACCATGTAATATCCCCAGAGGTTATGTGGATGAGAGGCCATTTTGGCCTAACCTTGCCGTAGAATTAATAATAACCGAGCATAATAACAGAGTATAATAACCGAATGTAATAACCGAATATAGTAACCGAATGTAGTTACCGAATATAATAATCGAATATAATAACCGAATATAATAACCGAATATAAAAAGCGAAATATTATTGCCCTTCCCTTCGCAATAATTTGCGAAGTTTTTATTGGACCCATTGTGATCCACTGAAGGTTAAAGCTGGAAATTACGGCAATTAGAGCAAATATCTTTATAATAACTATTTGCAGGTCGATTATGCTTTAATTATGATAAAATACTAATAATGAGTGGACTCATGGTCATTCTAATTTGTCTTATTTATATGTTTCATTATAATTGACCATATGTTTAGTTGACACCTTTTCTGTATTGTGACACTCCTGATCTTATACCTTTTCATGTAAAATTTTCTAAAGGAATTCCATGTTTACTCATTACAGGAAGAAAAGTTCGATTCCGTATGATTCGGAACGGAGAAGAGTTTCCTCCCATCTCAGAAGATAACAACTATGATTTCAACTACCAGGAATACAGACGGCTTCGGACTCCAGTGAAAATATACCCGGTAAGCATTAAAATATAGCTGGGGGATTTCCAAAGGGCCCACTGTTACCCACTTTTCAAACTCAAGCACCACTTCTTCGCACTTCTTTAGTATAGCACCCCAGCGCCGCAAGTGGCGAGATATGGCTATCATCTTCAAAGAGAAATTTACGATACAGAAGCGTCTGGAACTCCGTGGTCCAAACAAAACCCAACCCAGTTTCTCCTGCAAGAAAGGGGTTATTTAAGTTATTTTACGACGCATTTTTATTATAAACAATTATTTTATGAGTATAATGCAAGAGGAGCAGCCTCTGTATATAAATCCCGCCATTCGCCGGGACCTAAGTGCGAGGGGTGTTTACTTAAGACTTGCCTCCTCCTTCAAGGAATTTTCCCATTATTAGCTATCCAGTTTCGGCTGCGATATTCCATTAAAAAGATTAAATGTCTCTCCGGTGCTAATGTTTTCCGAAAGTCTTAAATCAAATATACCCGTCGACAATTTAGTGTCTCGGATTTGAATATCGGCAATTTGGAGATGAAATTTATCACGTCATCGGAGCCATTTCGGTGTCTTTGTTTTACTTATACACGTTCTGCAACGTAAACATTTGCTTTTGAGCCATCTTTTATAGGAGATGAATTTTCACTTGCTCTTAAGAAAACTTTACTCATATACTTGTCTTCGAACCGTGACAGTTTTTGCTTGTGGTTGTAGTGATTTATTTTTCTAAATTTAAGCTAATTGTAGTTAATTGTGAGAATAAGGACGACTAGTTTCGGCTACTCGCCATCATCGGGTCTTATTTATAACGTAGTTAATTGCATTTGAATATTAGTGTAATATTATTATTATGTATTATCTCTAGAGGATAGGTGAAAGAGAGGCCATTTTGGCCTAACTTCTCTGTAAGAGTAAAATAATAATTATTATTATAGTTTCGGAGCGTGCAGTGTTACATTTTCTTCGGTACATCTGAATATATTACGAATATCAAATATAAAATCAACCTCTAATGTTTGAATACCTGATAAATAAGCGAAGTGATTATTCTAGTTAAATGTTTTGATACGTAATTCGGCTATGCATCAATTATATTTCTTGCTGTATCCAATGTTTCCAGAGACCCCTGTGTATCATTCGGTCATCTTTGGCGCGATATACCCTCAGCAAACAATGAGGTTACTTACCTACAATACAGTATTGTAAACAATAAGGATATTATGTACATAATTTCATGTCGAAAACTCCGATTTTTCTCTAATCACTCTCATTTTTCATAGGGGGACCATCTGATAACTGAGTGTGTTTACAACAGCATGAACCGCACCACAATCACTTTGGGTGGGCTAACCACAAGAGAGGAAACCTGCCTAGTTTATGCCCTTTACTACCCTAGGATAGAGTTATCTCTGTGCTACAGTCTTCCTTCCCTGCCGACCGTGTTGCGATCCCTCGGCATTCAAGAGCTGTGGCCGTAAGTACACCCTCAACTTTTTCATTAACAAGTAATTTATGAGTATTTTGTACGAGGTAAACATCCAGAATATTGCGAGAATTCTGGTCGTTATTTGGAGTTGGTCAGTTTGAACGATTTTGGCGTTTCTATGAATCAGATAAGCAATGAAAAATTCAGGGTTCACATGCGTGAATTTATACGCAAAAATGAAAGAGAAAAAGTCTGCCGTTGCCGGGAATCGAACCCGGGTCTCTCACTTTCCGGGTGCACGCTCTGACCTCTAGACTACCACGACTTCAATGTCTTTGGCTATGTGTCTCTACGGCATTCTTCTTCTCTTTCATTTATGCGTTTCTATGAATGTTTCAGAGACTTCAAATTTCATCTTCCAGAGTTTGCTTGCTTATTTGTTGTTTAAGGGTAAAAGTTTTTCAGTCCTACATTTTTCCCTCTCAGCGATGTTTAATTTCTAATTTCCATTGTCGAACTTGTAATTTCAGGATTTATTGATTGATTTGAAGGAAATAATGATTGAAAGAATGTGTTTCTAATGTCTCTGCCTATCGTTGTTATGCCTTTTGCACCGGATGATTGTCAATGTTTGACATCGAATATTTTGTCGATATTTTTATTCACGGGCGCAGACAAATTTGCGCTCCAGCCGAAATATAAATGGAGCCGGAGACTGGACGCTGTTTGACCCCAATCGCTCCAATAGGTTGGTTATCAATTAACTTAACCTCTTAATATTGTGACAGGGATCATCGGTCATAATTTAGGCGATTTCCTAGTAACTTAAAATACCATTTTTTCCTCGCATGCTATAATCTATCAGACCGCTTAGAAGATTAATTTTTAATCTATGCCGCGCGATTTATCATCCCGTAGACTATGAAATCTGGACTCGGTCCCGACAAAAACGAATTTCCCGTTTTTCATATCGAATTCTAACGAGGATTGCCACTAGTGCCTCATAAGATAAACATTTCCCACGTAAAGAAAACACTCCATGGGGTCCTCGATAACTTTTCGTATTGTAAAGGGATTCCGAGAAAAAAATCTCAAGAAACGCTGATCAGAAACCGAGGGAATAAAATTGATATCATTCTTTCCGATTCCTACCTCTTTACCATATTTTTCTTGCGTCGCATTTCCATGAGGTTGTGAGAGCCACGGGGAGGGTCCTCAGCACTCGAACCGAATCGCGAGCGGGGGGAGGGAAGGAATTTTAAAGAGATCAAAGCTTGACCGTCGTTGATTTAATGATGAGGATTCTTTGAGGACTATTGTAGGGGCTGAGGTGGGAGGATGCCCCGCTCGCTTTCTCGACATCGCTGCATCCATAATGCGGGGAAGAATGGTGCTGACGACCTCGTAGGAGAGGACAGTGTTGCCGTTTAGAGCTTTTTGGTTTTTCTAGAGCACTGGCTCTCAAAGTGGTCTAGATGGACCCAGAGGGGTATGTCGCAATGTCCCGGGGGGTCGGTGCTGGAGGTTGATGACCAATGATCGAAGTTTTATGCCACGCCAACTTTTGTTACTTTGTTGGTTAAGTATTTGATTTCAGAGTATCTGGAGCCCTTTTGGGATCCTTGATCTTTACCAACGCTGACTTTACGTAATGCGTTTAGAGGAGCATGGACGTGTGAAGGAATCCGCTAGCTAATAAAAGTTCTTAAGGTAATTGATGGGCTCGGCCTACTACTTAGCTCATTCAGCAATTGAATTACAGTTAATTTTACTAATAGGGATATAAATTCTATTTAGTTAACGAATACTTGCTATATTTAACTCGAGAAGTAGCCAATATGTTAATGTCGGAAGAAGAGAGAGACTAAATAAGTCAGGCGATATCTGGTGAGACCAGTTCTTGTTAATCAAATGTCAAACAAAAGCTGATTCCGTTAGAGAAAAATGAATAACAATTTTCTTTTAATCGTCTTTTGTGGACTGGGTCAGTTTTCGTTTTCCATGGGATTAACAAGAATGATACTTATGGAGGAATTCATGGGTTAGATGAAAAGGAAAATTCCTAAATCAATTAAATATGGATTGAACTTGAGGAATTTTCATTTACTAAACAGCACAATTAAATTAAGGCACAACAGACTTTATGTATAAATAAATGACAGATGAGATCTTAAAAGAAAAAACGCTTCGTAATTTCCACAGCAGATTTTTATCGACGTGTTTCGTCAACGAGTTGGCATCTTCGGGTGTTGACAACTCGTTGACGAAATTAAAAAATCTGCTACGAAAATTACGGTGTTCTTTCTCTATGGTGTGCGTTGAGTTCCACGAAGTCACGCATGAAGATATTAATTTTAACAATATGAGATACTATGGAAGATATCTCGTAGTGTATTATGATATCTCGTAGTGTATTTTGAACCAATTTTTTAGCGTTTGTCGTACCTTTTAACATTTAGTGAATGTCGAACGGTTACGTTACAATTACATTATACTTTGCATCCCAGCGCTAAATTGTATACCTCCTTGGACTTTTCCGAGGACTGTTCCTCCAAATATTTCTCCTCTATCTAAAATCTAGAATACTTTCACTCTTTTATAACCCCACAAGCTTTTCCCTGCGTTTACTCATGTGAAAATACGGTTTTGAAAGCGGAGTGCAGCAGATTTATGTGCTCTGTATAACTGGATAGCGTCTACTGTACATGGCTCTTAAATTAAAATTTCATCCATCGCGGACTTGGGTACACCAGCGAAGAAAAATACTGCAACCTCGAAAGCTCTCTCTTCATTCCTCCGCCTGTAAGTGTTTGGTAGCGTCTAGAAGTCTCCGTTTGTAAACATATCCGTAGTTTATGGATGTAAGCTCCCGCTTAATTGGTGGCTCTTTCGTATCTTCGCTACGAGTGCGTGAGTTGAATCTGTACGTCATCATTTCAAGAGGTAGTTTCGATCAGTCTGAGCCTCTGCATCCTTCAGATTCCTACGTCCTGTTGCCGAATTCTCCGACAAATGTTCATATTTGTTAGAACCGCGACAAATAGCGAGTTTTTTTGGGAGGGATCCAAATAACCTGGGAAATGAAGGAAACGGCTGAAGTTTTTACACACCGAGCGTAACTGAAAATCTATGAGAAAGCTGTCGCCATTAAGGTGAAACGAATAACGAAATGATTTTACTTCTTTATCTAATCAGTGGGTCTTGTCACAACACGGAACTTTCAAGAATTAGTTCTACGAAAAATTGTCTTTTCAATAAGTTTTGTTTAGTATAGTGTGACGGTAGATCCATTAATACACGTACTAAGATGAAAACGAAAATTATCACGTTCTTTTCCAATTTAACGTTGTCTTCTTTTGGATTATACTTCTCAATATACGAAAAGAAGACACGAGTGTCAATCTTGCCGTGAAATAAAGTACTTTTTACTATTACTATCATCATCATCTTGAATATTCATATTTTTAAAAATATTTTAGAATTATCATCGCCATCGTTATTATTATTATTGTTGTTGCTGTTGTTGTCGTTGTTGTTGTTGTAATTATTCTTGTTGTTGTTGTTATTCTCCTCCAAGTTCCTGCAATTTTAACCCTCCGAAACCCAAAAATAATTTTCTTTAAATCGTATTTTATCGTAGACGGAATTTCAAACTATTCTTAACAGTAAGTAAGTATCTGGTGAAGTAACATAATCTACATCTAAAATCATACTTTCAAAAAGATAACTGTAAATACATTTTATTGTATTTATGGAGATACGTGATAATATGCTTAACAAGTCAAGCTCGAGGTAGGGCAAAGTGCGGCCAACCTGCCGCATACGGCTTGTTTGACCATTTCCTGCGGCTATCCTAAGTAAAGCATTAATATTTTAGGATTTTATAATTTTCTTGGATACTTCCGTCGTAACATTTAACGTAATAAATTTCGTCGTTGTAAGTCCGACGTCGCATTTATGCATTCGGATTCAGCGACGTAATTTTTCAGCGTAAAATTTGTAGCTGCAAGAAAATCTCTCAGCTCATCCGCGACGAGAAAAATGAGTAATTTTACCTACGATTTCTAGCGGTTTGCCGAAATAGCACGTATTCCCTTCGCGGTCTTTCGAGTAAAGAGCCGGCCTTCCTCTGGCCTAGATGTTAGCGCGTCCGCCCTCGTAGATAGTGGTCCCCGGTTACATTCCCGGCGGGGGCTTATTTCACGAGAGCAGGTGAAGGTTGAGGAAGGGCACCTGCCGTAAAAACTAAGCCCAACAACAAGATGAATAGCGATCCGTATAAAAACTGGAATAAGCTCTAGAAGATCCACCAAAGTATTTACAATAAGGTTTTTGTTCGGGATTATTTAACATCTCTGCCTATTTTATTGCCTTTGTAGCTCTTTTTGAGGTCTTATCTAGCGCTAATTCAAATTTTCGAGCGGCAACGCTGGATGGGGGACGTGGGCGGAGGGCAGTCAAGAAGGACAAGTGGGGCGGTGGCCATCCCAACGCTCACAAATCAACAACGACCGGCAGACGATTAAAAGTGCGGCCCGAAATGGTATTTCCATGTTTCTTCTTCGTACTTATTTATTCCTCTTGTCTCTTTCCCCTTCCTTTTTTACTGCTTTCTCCTTCCTCTGTGGGAGCTCTTGCTAGGCACCACATCTATCCTTTCCCCCTACGGAGCGTCGAATCCGTGGACTGGAAACAAGCGAGTGGGGTGGTCTCCCAATATTTGTAAATAAGAAAATAAACTTAATATCAAGGTTAAACTCTAGATAACCCAAAGAGCAACATTTCCCTCGATTTTTCTCGTTGCTACCGACTCTTTTATTGCTACCAAAATACGCACGAGAATACGTGGAACGTTGAGACGGACTCCATTAGATGAATTACTGCTGCTGAGTTGCTCTTCCCTATCGGAAACATTAAATGCGCCTATCTTCACGTGTGGCGTATGAAAGCTCAACGTTTATGTTTCTAGTTTATTTAAAATTAGCTAGTTAGATTTCGTGGACAACTACGAACAAGAATCGGGATCTCGGGTTTGCCCACGTAAAGTAGAATTCCTCCCTGAACGAAGTCGAAGATAATAATNGGATAGCTCAACGGACAGAGCACCCGACCGGCAATTGGGAGACCCGGGTTCGATTCACGATTCCTTCAGACTTTTTTCAAGTCCATTCTTCCTGGGGATTTTTCCTGGGTGCGCACCATCTTGCGCAAAGTCACCCTTACCCGTTTTCCTTATAGTGATATTAATTTGATCTTCGTTTTTAGTTCCATAGCACACTATATCCCCGTAGGTTTCGATTTTAATTTACCCAGTGCGCTAACCAATTTCGGATTGCCGGTTGGTCTACGCAAAAATTCCTTGATTTCTTGACTACCCCGACTCCAAATCCGAATCAGGGAAAAAGGCTTCGTAAATCCACAAAATCCGGACTATCGAATTGAGCACTTGTTGAAACCCGCTTATGCAAAAATCTGAATTTTGAATCCCAAAAGTGATTCACGTATCCGAAATCCGGATTACTGACTTTCCAACTTTTTTCTCGCCGTGGTAGAACAGGGAGAAAATCCAATTGCATCCCGTAAACCTGCGGTAATAGAACGTGGAAGCAGTTCGTTGGCTTAACCCAATTTGCTAACAGCTTACTTCCTAAAATACCTCCGATGTTTCCTAGTAAATAAGAAATTATACGTGAAAACAGTAAGTAGATTTATTCTTCGTTCAAGATTGGTTACATTTACGTCTGCATGGCAGGGAGGTTATATCAACTTAGGTGCAGTGCCCAATACCTTGAACTGGCTGTGAAAATATCTGCCCCTAGGATACAAAATTTATACCTGAAACTCTGTTTACCTTTCGAAGATGTTTATTTTCAATTTTGAAAATCATGAAAACAAGTCAGGTATCGTAAAAATATCTCCACGGATATCTTATCATAGTGTGGAAGTGTAATGGTATCACACCCACGGTCTTCTAAGAAATTCAGGTAGTTAATTCTAGAAAGTTTCAAGCAAATTTATAACAAGTTATTTACTGAAGAGGAAGAAGCATATTTTTTTAACTAAGGCATCGAACAGTACTATTTTTCGTTCCGATTCTGGAAGTAACCAATTATCGGTTCAGTTCCACTTTCGGTCCTTCTACCCTCGTGGAACCGGCGCGAATCATTTTTCTCCGACCGTAGTAATATCATATCCTTATGGAAACTTGTTTTATTACTTTAAGCTATATCTTTAAGGGTTTTAGGATTTTTTAAATGCAAGATTTTTTTCGCCCCCTTTCTTGTGTGGTTGTTTTCCCGAATTGTGGGTTTTTCTCCATTAACCTTCAGTTGAGGAGTTTTTCTCCGCCCTTTTTTTTCAATTCAATTTCCATCAATGCAATTTTTCCATCAATCAATTTTTTCATCAATTCAATTCAATTTCATTCAACCCAATTCTTTTTTTATATTTATCTATATCTAGTTAGTTGTATTAGTTTATATTTTTAATATTTAATGTACTGTTTGCAGTATTTTTCTTGTACTTGCGTTTGTCTGATTGTTGAGATATTTTTATTTTGTTTCTTTAGATTTAAGTTAATTTTAGTCAATTATTTTTAGTTATTAATGTAATGTTATTAGTCATACCATGAAATATCTCCAGAGGTTAGGTGGAAGAGATGCCACTTTGGCCTAACCTCGCCGAAAGAATAAATAATAATAATAATAGTAAATACTGCCGAGTCGCTCTCGCTAGTAGTCACTCACCAGTGGACACACATCTGAGAGTAACTCGCTGGAAGTAGCAATACAACCTAGAGCTCGACGTTGCTCGCTAGTCGACACGTGCTCTTGGTACTCTCGGAGAGTACACCTCAACTTTCGAACACAGTTCGAATTGAGAATGACTCGCGAGAGTTTTGCTCAGGCAATAAAGGCTACTTACAAGTTTTGTTCAGCAGAACACTTCAAAGATTTAATTAATATTAACTTAATTAAAGTTTTGTAGGATGTGTANTTCCATTGTCGAACTTGTAATTTCAGGATTTATTGATTGATTTGAAGGAAATAATGATTGAAAGAATGTGTTTCTAATGTCTCTGCCTATCGTTGTTATGCCTTTTGCACCGGATGATTGTCAATGTTTGACATCGAATATTTTGTCGATATTTTTATTCACGGGCGCAGACAAATTTGCGCTCCAGCCGAAATATAAATGGAGCCGGAGACTGGACGCTGTTTGACCCCAATCGCTCCAATAGGTTGGTTATCAATTAACTTAACCTCTTAATATTGTGACAGGGATCATCGGTCATAATTTAGGCGATTTCCTAGTAACTTAAAATACCATTTTTTCCTCGCATGCTATAATCTATCAGACCGCTTAGAAGATTAATTTTTAATCTATGCCGCGCGATTTATCATCCCGTAGACTATGAAATCTGGACTCGGTCCCGACAAAAACGAATTTCCCGTTTTTCATATCGAATTCTAACGAGGATTGCCACTAGTGCCTCATAAGATAAACATTTCCCACGTAAAGAAAACACTCCATGGGGTCCTCGATAACTTTTCGTATTGTAAAGGGATTCCGAGAAAAAAATCTCAAGAAACGCTGATCAGAAACCGAGGGAATAAAATTGATATCATTCTTTCCGATTCCTACCTCTTTACCATATTTTTCTTGCGTCGCATTTCCATGAGGTTGTGAGAGCCACGGGGAGGGTCCTCAGCACTCGAACCGAATCGCGAGCGGGGGGAGGGAAGGAATTTTAAAGAGATCAAAGCTTGACCGTCGTTGATTTAATGATGAGGATTCTTTGAGGACTATTGTAGGGGCTGAGGTGGGAGGATGCCCCGCTCGCTTTCTCGACATCGCTGCATCCATAATGCGGGGAAGAATGGTGCTGACGACCTCGTAGGAGAGGACAGTGTTGCCGTTTAGAGCTTTTTGGTTTTTCTAGAGCACTGGCTCTCAAAGTGGTCTAGATGGACCCAGAGGGGTATGTCGCAATGTCCCGGGGGGTCGGTGCTGGAGGTTGATGACCAATGATCGAAGTTTTATGCCACGCCAACTTTTGTTACTTTGTTGGTTAAGTATTTGATTTCAGAGTATCTGGAGCCCTTTTGGGATCCTTGATCTTTACCAACGCTGACTTTACGTAATGCGTTTAGAGGAGCATGGACGTGTGAAGGAATCCGCTAGCTAATAAAAGTTCTTAAGGTAATTGATGGGCTCGGCCTACTACTTAGCTCATTCAGCAATTGAATTACAGTTAATTTTACTAATAGGGATATAAATTCTATTTAGTTAACGAATACTTGCTATATTTAACTCGAGAAGTAGCCAATATGTTAATGTCGGAAGAAGAGAGAGACTAAATAAGTCAGGCGATATCTGGTGAGACCAGTTCTTGTTAATCAAATGTCAAACAAAAGCTGATTCCGTTAGAGAAAAATGAATAACAATTTTCTTTTAATCGTCTTTTGTGGACTGGGTCAGTTTTCGTTTTCCATGGGATTAACAAGAATGATACTTATGGAGGAATTCATGGGTTAGATGAAAAGGAAAATTCCTAAATCAATTAAATATGGATTGAACTTGAGGAATTTTCATTTACTAAACAGCACAATTAAATTAAGGCACAACAGACTTTATGTATAAATAAATGACAGATGAGATCTTAAAAGAAAAAACGCTTCGTAATTTCCACAGCAGATTTTTATCGACGTGTTTCGTCAACGAGTTGGCATCTTCGGGTGTTGACAACTCGTTGACGAAATTAAAAAATCTGCTACGAAAATTACGGTGTTCTTTCTCTATGGTGTGCGTTGAGTTCCACGAAGTCACGCATGAAGATATTAATTTTAACAATATGAGATACTATGGAAGATATCTCGTAGTGTATTATGATATCTCGTAGTGTATTTTGAACCAATTTTTTAGCGTTTGTCGTACCTTTTAACATTTAGTGAATGTCGAACGGTTACGTTACAATTACATTATACTTTGCATCCCAGCGCTAAATTGTATACCTCCTTGGACTTTTCCGAGGACTGTTCCTCCAAATATTTCTCCTCTATCTAAAATCTAGAATACTTTCACTCTTTTATAACCCCACAAGCTTTTCCCTGCGTTTACTCATGTGAAAATACGGTTTTGAAAGCGGAGTGCAGCAGATTTATGTGCTCTGTATAACTGGATAGCGTCTACTGTACATGGCTCTTAAATTAAAATTTCATCCATCGCGGACTTGGGTACACCAGCGAAGAAAAATACTGCAACCTCGAAAGCTCTCTCTTCATTCCTCCGCCTGTAAGTGTTTGGTAGCGTCTAGAAGTCTCCGTTTGTAAACATATCCGTAGTTTATGGATGTAAGCTCCCGCTTAATTGGTGGCTCTTTCGTATCTTCGCTACGAGTGCGTGAGTTGAATCTGTACGTCATCATTTCAAGAGGTAGTTTCGATCAGTCTGAGCCTCTGCATCCTTCAGATTCCTACGTCCTGTTGCCGAATTCTCCGACAAATGTTCATATTTGTTAGAACCGCGACAAATAGCGAGTTTTTTTGGGAGGGATCCAAATAACCTGGGAAATGAAGGAAACGGCTGAAGTTTTTACACACCGAGCGTAACTGAAAATCTATGAGAAAGCTGTCGCCATTAAGGTGAAACGAATAACGAAATGATTTTACTTCTTTATCTAATCAGTGGGTCTTGTCACAACACGGAACTTTCAAGAATTAGTTCTACGAAAAATTGTCTTTTCAATAAGTTTTGTTTAGTATAGTGTGACGGTAGATCCATTAATACACGTACTAAGATGAAAACGAAAATTATCACGTTCTTTTCCAATTTAACGTTGTCTTCTTTTGGATTATACTTCTCAATATACGAAAAGAAGACACGAGTGTCAATCTTGCCGTGAAATAAAGTACTTTTTACTATTACTATCATCATCATCTTGAATATTCATATTTTTAAAAATATTTTAGAATTATCATCGCCATCGTTATTATTATTATTGTTGTTGCTGTTGTTGTCGTTGTTGTTGTTGTAATTATTCTTGTTGTTGTTGTTATTCTCCTCCAAGTTCCTGCAATTTTAACCCTCCGAAACCCAAAAATAATTTTCTTTAAATCGTATTTTATCGTAGACGGAATTTCAAACTATTCTTAACAGTAAGTAAGTATCTGGTGAAGTAACATAATCTACATCTAAAATCATACTTTCAAAAAGATAACTGTAAATACATTTTATTGTATTTATGGAGATACGTGATAATATGCTTAACAAGTCAAGCTCGAGGTAGGGCAAAGTGCGGCCAACCTGCCGCATACGGCTTGTTTGACCATTTCCTGCGGCTATCCTAAGTAAAGCATTAATATTTTAGGATTTTATAATTTTCTTGGATACTTCCGTCGTAACATTTAACGTAATAAATTTCGTCGTTGTAAGTCCGACGTCGCATTTATGCATTCGGATTCAGCGACGTAATTTTTCAGCGTAAAATTTGTAGCTGCAAGAAAATCTCTCAGCTCATCCGCGACGAGAAAAATGAGTAATTTTACCTACGATTTCTAGCGGTTTGCCGAAATAGCACGTATTCCCTTCGCGGTCTTTCGAGTAAAGAGCCGGCCTTCCTCTGGCCTAGATGTTAGCGCGTCCGCCCTCGTAGATAGTGGTCCCCGGTTACATTCCCGGCGGGGGCTTATTTCACGAGAGCAGGTGAAGGTTGAGGAAGGGCACCTGCCGTAAAAACTAAGCCCAACAACAAGATGAATAGCGATCCGTATAAAAACTGGAATAAGCTCTAGAAGATCCACCAAAGTATTTACAATAAGGTTTTTGTTCGGGATTATTTAACATCTCTGCCTATTTTATTGCCTTTGTAGCTCTTTTTGAGGTCTTATCTAGCGCTAATTCAAATTTTCGAGCGGCAACGCTGGATGGGGGACGTGGGCGGAGGGCAGTCAAGAAGGACAAGTGGGGCGGTGGCCATCCCAACGCTCACAAATCAACAACGACCGGCAGACGATTAAAAGTGCGGCCCGAAATGGTATTTCCATGTTTCTTCTTCGTACTTATTTATTCCTCTTGTCTCTTTCCCCTTCCTTTTTTACTGCTTTCTCCTTCCTCTGTGGGAGCTCTTGCTAGGCACCACATCTATCCTTTCCCCCTACGGAGCGTCGAATCCGTGGACTGGAAACAAGCGAGTGGGGTGGTCTCCCAATATTTGTAAATAAGAAAATAAACTTAATATCAAGGTTAAACTCTAGATAACCCAAAGAGCAACATTTCCCTCGATTTTTCTCGTTGCTACCGACTCTTTTATTGCTACCAAAATACGCACGAGAATACGTGGAACGTTGAGACGGACTCCATTAGATGAATTACTGCTGCTGAGTTGCTCTTCCCTATCGGAAACATTAAATGCGCCTATCTTCACGTGTGGCGTATGAAAGCTCAACGTTTATGTTTCTAGTTTATTTAAAATTAGCTAGTTAGATTTCGTGGACAACTACGAACAAGAATCGGGATCTCGGGTTTGCCCATGTAAAGTAGAATTCCTCCCTGAACGAAGTCGAAGATAATAATTATAATATTAAAATTAGTTTAATTAAGGGTGAGATTGAGGTTTACTAGTTTCTTATTGGATCGGAACCTTTAGAATCTATAAAGAAAAAGAACACGGCTGTGTTAATATATTAGAGATTTGAGAAAAGCTCCAAAAATAGTTTGCAATCAAACCGACTCTTAGGAAATTCGAACTGGCGGTCGTTAGGGTTCTCCTTAGACGGTCTTTGTATTCTTTCATAGAAGAGAATAATACTCTACGCTATCTAAAGTATAATTCTCCTATTCTCTTATAGAATAATACTTTGCAGAGCGCGACCACGGTCAACCTTAAGCTCCGCTGGTTGGAATTTCCGAAAGGTTGGTTTGCTTGCAAACTACGGCTTTTTGGAGCTTTTCTCAAAACTCTAATGGGTCTAACCCTTTGTCATTGAAGGTTTAAAGAAAGAACTTTCGGGAGTTACACAAAAGAAAGGGCAACAAAAAGAAGGAAATATAGTGTGGGTTAAACCTTAGTTGCTAAGTCTCTTTCTTCCCAAGTCTGCACTTTGGAAGAAAGAGTCACTTAAGAAGAAAGTAATACCCTGCAGTTTACTTACCACTACTTATGAAGAAAGTAAAAGCTTGCAGGAAAACACTCACGGGAAGGGGGGCGTGAAAAACCCGGGAAACCTACTGACCGAAGAAACTAAAATTTAAGGAGGAATATGAGAAAAAAGATGAATATGTATAATGAATGAATAGTACAGATTCACATTTATACAAAAATATTATCATTATATTATTATTATATTATNTACTGGATATAGCTGGAGTATCACTCGAATATAGTACCTCACCTAAGTGAGAATGACCCAAATTGGTTCCCATTGTTGGAGTGCTTCCTCCATTTGATTAACGACTTCATGCTCGAATGCTATGTAATCCAATCCGGACCTCTACATCACCAAAATCCTTACGAGGCCGGACAATTCGAGATTGACAAACCTCTTCGTTAGGTGAAGGATGCCGAAAAGACACGAGTTTGATAAGCACAGAAAAACTATGCGAATTTAAAGAAGTGTTGAATATAAGGTTTTGGATGACCAGCAGGAGAGAAAGACGGGATATTTCGTATGAAAAGAATCGGAATATTATTATTATTGTTATTATTAGACCCTTTATTGGCGAGGTTAGGCCCGAGTGGGTCTTCCTTCCACCTAACCTTTTTTTATACGTTGGAATTACAAATGAAAAATATACAAAAACTGAAATAATCAAAAAAAGTAAAAGAAAGATTTTTTCTTGAAAAAATTCTTCACAAGTGAGGGTGGTAAAGAAAAAACCCATGTTGAGGGAAAACACCGAAAATGCAGAACTGATGTTAAATTTAAGATACAAGAATTGTCTGCTAAAACAGAATAATAAAAAGGAAAAAGGAATAGTTGAAGAAAAGAATTATTGAAATTAATAACAGAATAATGGAAATAGTGAAAAACGCTCTGAAAACATAAATAGTAGACGTAGAAAAGTTCAGTTTCTTCGGTAATTCAAAGTGGTTCGGCTTGCTATTCTTTTGCGCTTTTACATTACGTTAACTGCGAATGGTGAGAAGCCAGAAACTTTGGCGACAATATTCCTCCATCTTTACGTAATTATTTGGCCAAACTTACCGCCGAGTTTTTTTTAATTAGAAACCGAATATTTATTTTCTTTCCGCGAGTCAGGAGTCGGTCGGCGATTGATGCCATGCCCCAATTAATGCCAAAACTGCTAATATCTTTCTTGGGCCGGAAATTGGTACGGGAAAGATATGGGAAGAACGGGTCAGCGCTCGCCTTTGATTCTCCCAGCTTTTTTTCCCTCGCTATCTATTCGGCATCTCCCCATTCCCTTGCTCATGGTTACACCCTCCTCTTCCTCACTCTTTTATATTTCATGCGCCTTCTCCAACGTCTTCTGCTAGAGTTCAGCACCTTCACATCCTGTCTTTTCTTGGCTTTTCTTAGTTTTTATGAGATTTTCTGCGTGTTTCTGCTGCTGAGGGGCAACGAGGATAGTTGAAATCATGACATTCTAAACCCTTACTCTGACTCAGAAATAAAAATTGATAAATACGGTTACGTTCACTATGAAGCATGGATTTTCACATGGAATGAGCTTTATGAAAGACGATATGGTGGAATTATTTCTACAATTACTTTTCTATGACTATGTAAATACCCTGCAAGCCGCCTTTCGGCGTGCAGCAGGGTACTTTCATGACTCTACTTCCATAACGGATTAATGGAAAAAATGAATTCTTGAATTGATTAGTTCTATCATATAATTCCCTGATTTTTCTCGTAGTATGAGAATTGTTTATGTAACTTATTATTATATCGGCCACATCATCTGTGAATGTGCTTTCTCCGAACTTTTCTAGTAAATTTATCCATTGTTTAAACCTTCTGTCTGCTAAAGACTCCCATCTTGCCTCCTGAAGCATCTGAGCGACGCTCATTGATTTATCGTAGCGATTCTTTACAAAAGGTATCGCCTTTCGCGGCACCTTTTCTAATTCCCGAATACAGTAGGTTTCGTAGGTTCTTCAAACACCTCTTCTTGTGTGGGTTTTCTTGCTGCGGTTTATTTTTTCCAAAGTTCTAACTTAGATTTTTAAACCTTAAAATAAGTTTCTTCTGTGCACTTTTTTCAAGTTATCTCTTTTAAATTTCATAAGACGAAGGGTCATATGTAAGAAGAGACTCGATCGTTTCAATCTCGCCCGAATTTAGTCGTATTATTTTTATTATTATTGTTAATACAACACTTGTCGGCAGGGTCTGATTCACTCCACGCATACTCAAGGTGAGGCCTAACTAACGCAAAGTAACATCGGTCGCGAACTTTTTCTTCTCTCCGGCCGACTATTCTCACATACGACCAATCAAAATTCTGCCGTAGTCTCAAATTGAGGCTGTTTCCTAAATGCGAAAATGCATCGTAAAGTCGCTTCTAAAATGAGGAAACTACGACGGAGATGTTTTTAATGCATTAAAAATGAACGCGAAATTTAGGATTCTCAACAGAAAAAGTTACAATTGTCCCTACCTTAAAGTCCTTCTCTTAAAGATTCCTCACTCTTTGCTGTACTTTCAATTCAAGGATCGCGGAAATTGCTAAATGAATGGAGCGTTATCTTTCATTCAACTTCCTTGACAGAAAGGTTGATGCAATTACGAGTGCCTGGAAAAGCTCTTTCCGACGGATGTAACAAGAGTAAAATTTCATTATCACTTTGTTCCGAAATTTTTTAAAGGATAGAACAATAGAACGCATTTGCTGTAGATGGGATTTTCCGGATGATAGCCATTACGCACGTGATTAATCTCGTTGGCCTAAATCCTCAATGAAAGAAAGGATAACAGGTCAGACGTGCTGTTTAGAAATTTCACTCGCTGCTTCTCTGTCGCAGTGACTGATGGGTAATTAAACGCAAGATGGAGGGCTGTAGAAAAAAGCAAAATGTTATCTAAGGTGAAATACGTAAGCCTTAGAGTAACTCCGCACAGTCTTTGCTTTTGTTCCGCGGAAATTTCACGCATATGTACTCTTCAGATTTGAACTCCGGCTGCAGCAGAGGAAGTCCGTAGAGTAATCGATGCAGCCTCGAAGGCGGGTTTATATTAAAAACTTTAAAAAGTCGGCTGCAAATACTTGCGTCGCTCGTGGAAACTTGATCCTTCCAACGAAAACTTCGCCAATACTTCCATCGAGCGAATTTTTGTATTTCCGTTCCATTCTGAAAAGTCCAAACGATCTTGTTACGAAATATAACATTATCGCGATGCGTGGGGCGGCGAGGGAGATCTTTTAGGAAATATTCCGTACTTCCGCAGTGCTGATTTAAGGGCGAAGACATTCACGAACGTCGCAAATTTACGTATCTAAAGAAACGTTGATGCGTTATATTCCAGTCGCCACGGTTCACTAGGTTAGCGCTCAAAATTTAACAAAGCGAGTCTTCCGTGTTTTTTACTACCAACCCTTTTTTCCTGAAAAAGATACGCCGAGGCTTCGTTTTCTTGGTTTCCTTTGTTGATCAAATGTGTCCTTGCATTAGTTCTCGCATGTAAAACAGTTTTATTTCCGAAAGATCGATTTTTTTGCGATAGGCTGTGCCTCGGCAGACTCCACTAATTGCTGCCGATTCAGGAGGGAAATTGCCAGGTGGTATCGAGATGAGAATACGAATTGATTAAAACTTTTCTGTGCCTAGGAGCGCTTGCAAGAGGCATCATTAAGCTTTAGGATAACCTAATTTCACTTCCTCACTTAAGAAGTACTCTAATCGCGAAATAATTTGACCCCAATATTCCGCATGCATGTGTCCTTCGCAAAAGTTGTTTTCTATTCTACGTACTTCTCCCTATTCGTGTTCTGCAGCTGTTACGATTCAATAGCTTCGTTCAAAGGAAATTTCAGCCTTTAATCATACATGACATTACAGGTGTAGAGGTCTATCATTCTGTTTAGTTGGGCGTCATATACGGCCATTCGCCTTTAACCCGTCAATTCCCTGCGTGATAACATAACCTCACGTATTATTTTATTTTTCAGTTTTTATGATGACTATAAAAATAAATTAATAAATAACGTCTTTATTTTGGGCTAAATCGAGACTATAGAGCATCCTCTTCTATTTAACCCATCGTCAATGTTACTTAAATGTAATTCATAAGCAATACTGAAGGCAAATTAAATTAATAGCAACAGAAAAAATTAATTGTGGATTATAAAACACCTAAGTGAAGCTTGGGAAAAAGTATCCACAGCTGGAAACCACTCACAAAGAAGGTGGGTTTGAAAAACCTGCACAAACATACTGATATTAATAAAAAAGAAAGATATGCAAATACAGTTATAACCTGGAATTAAGAAGATGGTCAAATATAATTTTAAAATACAAATAGTGCACACTACAAATAGTGGGCCATCAATAAAAAAATAAACCGTTATGAAAGTACATAGACATTTTCTATAATTGTCGGGTAAATGCAGAGAAACTTTAAAAAAATAGTATATAAACGTATGCACTGCAAGTATAATTAGTATATTCACTTATAGTCACTATGAATCACGAAGAGTTCACTATCAATGGTTCAAAATTAAAAATATCATAGACACAAAAAGATATCAGACAAAAAAATTAACTGAAATTTACTATAATGGTAGATACTTGTAAGTGAAATTTACAATATTGGTGGATAATTTATGCGTATTTTACTCTGGGTCCTTTAATAAACGAAATTTTACTGCTTCGCTGCATACTGTAGTTTTCACGAAAATCTCATTTTAATGTCACCTTTTAATAGCGAAGAAAAGTTCTGATGTGCCTGAGTTTAGCTACCAAAGAGCCCCCAAAACGAATCAAGGATCAAATCAATCAAAGAAAAGAATCAAGAAGAATTTGGAAATTTGGATTATTTCCTTTATTACGAAGCTCAAAGTTACAGTAATCTTGGTGCCTTATTTCCGCGCCATTTGCCACTATAATGCTATTTTATCACGGTAATAAATTCATCGTTTTGCGATTGTAGAAATTCTTTGCTCTTAGTTTTTTATTTAAGCTCTTTGATATTTACTGGGCAAATCTCTTTCCATACTAAGCCGGCAACGGGGAGGACGATTTCCCGGATCGACTCCTTAACTGCATTCAAGGGAAATTCTTGCAGTAATCAGTGCAGGATCAACGATGTCCACACTTATACTTCCGAAATTGCTCCAATAAACACTTCGCGGGCTATGTACTCAGCTCTGTATTTAAATGTACCAGTCCATGGAATATTTTTATTTCCATTTCTTTATAAGTACTATAATATTTTAGATTTGGATCAATTTTCTTCTATGAGTTGATTCCGAACAAACTTTCCTTCTTTCACTTCAGCCAGTAAGAGTTAGATTCTGAAATGGAAAATTGTATGAAACTTTAGGGAAGAATTGACTTCTGGACGCGCGGAATAGGTCTTGGGTCACGAAAATCATGATGCAAGAGCATTTATCTTTCTTATCGGCACATCTGAATCATATTCGCAGTCTTTGATTACCATATTCCAACATAAACCTTCAATATACATATTACGTGTTTTAAGATATATGGGGACCGAAAAAGTTTATACCGTTTGCCCAACAACGTTTGAGAAAAATCTAAAATATTGCTTCTAACGACCCCTGCTGTCCATTTCCGAATTTATGTTAATATTCCCAAGTTTTCGGGTGGTTCGCTATGGATTGATATGTCACACACTATTTTTAAATATATAAAGAATCGTATGAACCCACTGTTTCTCCACATTCCGTTTAATGTATGTTTTCTGGAAAAGCTCTAATCGAAACTTTACCATTTGTCCTTCATAGACGCAAGCTTAATATAGGAAGATGATCTAATTATCGCATTACGCTAGAATTATGTGATCTTGTTCTTTGCGTGATAAGAAAGTCAAGGAGAGCGCCCTACGGTTCCCAGGGTTATCTTTTTAATTACTTACATGAATGGAGCACAGTTAAAATTACGTGATATCAAAGTGTACGCAAACACGCAGGATACTGATAATGCAGAGTTCCGCCAAGAAGATTTCTGCGAGATTAAAACTGTCATTTAATTGATTAATTAGTTCCAGAGTAACTTCTTAGCAAGAGGATAATTTTTTAGCTGAAACTAAGTAATTGCTTGGCCGCTAAGTTTTTATTTAAAGCGAACAAGTTATTTATCTGAGTGGACCATCTACGTACACATTCTCTTCCTCTTTCGTCTCTTAGAATTAGATTTCTCTATCGTAGTTAAGATTACAAGTCAGCTCGAATTTTGCTGGACTGACGTTACGCACAGTTTAGAACTGCCGTCTTCTGGATTTTATTTACTTTTTAGCGGCCATTACAGTAATTGATTAAAGTACTACCAAACTTAGTACTTAAACTACGCTTCTTGCAGAGTTTCAACGAAGTGCTCTCTATCTGATACGATACAGTTCAATACAAACGTCTTTTTGGGCGAAATTGGAACTACTGAGTCCCATCTTCCATTGACCCTTATGAGAATTTTGTACATATATGAATTTATAACATTGTGGGATTTTAAACTACAATACATTCAGATTTTAACAGGGTCAGAGGAAATAGAGATAAAAGAAGGAAAGACGGAGTGGTTTTGTGGAGAAGAAAGACTGATTTTTTTGTCACAGAAAATACCTACAAAGCGTGTAAAAAACCTGCGAAAGTTGTACGAAAGAGAGAAAAAAGAGAGAGATTTTCATTGAGGATATTAAAGATTATAAAAGTTACAATCGTGTACTGCAAATATCGGAACAATTGTTCTTTGTCAACTAAGGTTGAATATAAAAGAAGTTGAAATATATTGCATTGTATGATCTAGCTAATAACAAACAAATGAATCATAAAATTACATTACACCTACATGTATAATGTATATGATATACATAATACATTTGATTGAACATTAAATTATTAGAAGATAAACTATTATATACAGGAAAGGAACAAACAAAGAAAAACAAGAAAGGGAAACAATATAAAAAGGGAGGGTAAGGAAAGATATAGTGAAGAGAACGGGAGTGAAAATGAAATGAAAATAAGATCGGACAGCGTCTATGCAAAGTGGGCAAAAGTGATATTCCTCAGCCAAAATAAATTCCATCCTAAAAATGAAGTATCACATGGAAGGACTAATTTTTAAGTTACGGCATGAAGAGAAGACGGAACGTGCAGATCGACCGTTTTACAGAACCTATAAATCTATATCGAGTGGTTGTTTCCCTTAATCTGGAGGGTACTTTCATCACTTGCGAGGAATTTCTCATAGCTACACAAGTTGTTATTTTCTCTGGCCGAAGTGTTTTCCTCATCTATCAAGTGCCCTGGCGAGAAAATTCCTTTGTATGTAGATTGATTTTCTGTTTTCATACGTTTGATTTATCGCGTTTGAGGAAGCTCATAGAGGAGCGTGTTCCAACTTCCATGGCGTATTTAGAAATACGATGAATAAAACTCTTTGCGATGCCTCCCCAACTAAAATTTTGTGGAGTTGCGTGGGATATATTCTGAGATCATTTATTTTGGCCGCGTCACCGAAGTCGGCAGAAAAGCCAGATTTCATCCAAGATAAACTACTGTCAGAGTCCCTCGCCCCCAAAAACTCAGTGCCCCATCAGGACTCGCAAGATTCCTCAGTTGCGCGAGTGGGTTTAGATACGTACATATCCCTTCAAGTTTTGTATACGAAGCGTAAGAGTGGCTGAAATCAGCAAATCTCTTTGTCCGATAGAAAAACACAACAGTGTCTTCATTCATCCGAAATTCTCGTAATTTATAAACATGAGTGTTTTGCTCAGTGGTGCTTACTTTCTAGCATATACTTTAAGGTACGACAGTATAGTGATATTCACAATAGAAAGCATGTGCAGTAATTGAATAGATGTTCCTTAGGAATCTCCATAGGAGAAAATTTTTCAAACATATCTCTCTCTCCCCTCTATAAACATCCCTTCCTTTAGGAGCATATATCGTCGGAACTTTTCTCCTTTGAGAATTCCCAGATATGCTCAACTTTAAAAGTCCGAAAAAATACATTCGAATAATAAAAATAATAATAACTACTTTATCTTGGGCGAACTCTTGTCTTACAAGACCACTATTACAATTAACCCACTCTCACAATTAACCTTAGAATACTGTAAGTAACTGTTGCAATTAACGTACTGCTACAATAAACCAACTCTTACAATTAACCCACTCTTACAATTAACTTTCGAATAACACGACAAAAAACAATTCACCAGGATTCGAACCCGTGACCTCGTAGTTGTTGGACTAGCATGCTAACCCTTACACCAGCTAGGCCTGTAAATTATTATCAATAAATATTATTTAGAAGGAATTAGAAAAACTTTGTAGTATCCACAAGATGTCTATCACAAGACTGGTTTCGGCAACACAGCCATCATTATTTCCTTTAAACTTTATTTTATTTCTTTTTCTCTGCTTTAATCTCTATAAAATTAATATGTCCAAACATGATTTCGTGGAACTCCACGCAGGTATTAAAACGAAGAATTCTTTGTAAATTCCACAGCAGATTTTCATTCGACTAGTTTCCTCCACGAGTAACATCTTCTTCTAAGGTATTCTTTCTTTTAAGAAGTTAAATATTAAAGAATGAAAAGATGCTAATTACACCCGTACTGTAGTATCTTTTCATTATTTACGTTATATAGACCTACCGCAAAGTCATGCCAGAAAGAATCGGTTTAAGAAGTTAAATCTTCTTCGATACGATAAGAACCTTGATGACACTAGCTACAAAGATTATTTTTTCTCTGAAGTTAATTCAATATTCCATCTCCTTATGTGATTATACGATTCCCGTGCTTTAGTTATCAATTTTTATATTGTTATATACAGTATTGATGAATATTTGGCCTATCATTTTACGATCCTCCGTTTTCTTGCAGCGCAGTTCCGCGCCCTTGTTTCTTTTACCGCACGTTTGGTCGCCTTTTATTTCACCTCAACCACTCACCATTAACTTTTTACACCGGTTATTTCTACAAAAAAAGAAAACTCCGTATTCTTTCGCTGTCGAAGCATCGACGCTCCAGGGTTGGGCAGATTTAGGTATAAAGTAACAAGTAGCGATGTAAGGTACCTGTCTCCTCCCCACTCCCGTCTTGGAATCGGGCTGAAAACAATGGGCACTAGTACGTGCCACCCCCAACTACACCACACCGCCGGAATTCCTTCAGCGAGTACCGAACCAAAGAGAGTGATCACGGAGAGACTGAATCCGAATGGTATGTGCAAAAATGCAGACCCGAGTCGGGTCCCTTTAAGGTTCCAGACGGACTATTCGCCGTCGGTCCGAAGGACTTTTCAACTTCTATTGCTAAGCCAAGTTTAAAATCGCTCTCATGAAGTTTCCTCTTTCGCCTGAGAGTGAAATAACCATTACTAAGATAGCCTAGATTTTCGCAATTTTCGGAAAGAGGGATGTTAAAAGTGATGTTCATGTTAGACTGAGGATTGACATTGCACGATGCTATTCGTTATGTTAACATTTTGCGAATTTCCAATATAACATACAATAATGTGATTCTTACTATTCCGCGAAGGTTATTCCAGAAAGGTAGTCCAATCATATAATTGTATGCTATTTTGAAGATGGAATTGCACCAAATGTCGCTCACTGAGATTAATTTTAATTTGAAAATTCTCTCGAAATAATTGATTCTGATATGTTTTGTTCTATTGTTTCGTTTTCCCGTAAATGTTGCCAAAAGTTGCTCTACCGTTGTCAATCCGAAATGATTAGGGACTTCTCGATCTTTTTTTTCACAAAAAAATATTGTTATACGTTACTATTTATACATATATTTATCCCAAACAGGTAGCAACCACTAACTTCAGTTATAATTATACCAAATAAATTCGTCAAATACAAAAACGTTCAATTCAGATAAAAATAAAACGTGATAAAAATTTAAAATGTAAAAACTGGACAGAAAATCAATACATATATACACAAAATTCTTAATGAATTGTTGACTCATAAAATTTTTAGCGCCCTTCGTAGATAGTCGACCTTATTGCTAAATATGTCAACATTAGACAGAGTCTGCGAGGTGATAGGATCCCAAATGGAATCGGGGATTAGATTCGATGCCAATAGCTTGAAAACTAACCGTGGATTTAAAATCAACCGATAGACTTTACCCTGGCTGATGTATATACTCACAAAGTTGTCCAGACGTCCTATTAACTATTCATGCGTATAAATGTCTTTAGGAACACCTTAGCCGAAGGATTTACATTTAACTTATTATCACATCGTATCCGCGTTGTAATGTATTATTCATCAAACCGTAACCTCACCTGCTTTGCATCCTCAGACGAGGTAAAGTACGTCATTTATCCGTTATATCGCCATGAACGTTTTATGAATTTTCATAATTAATCGTGTATTATCATATTGTAATTCATAAATGTCTGGCCCTCTGATTCGATTCACTCTCATTGGATTTGGGATCAAGATTCGATTAGGAAGACAAAAAACGACTTGCAGGTGCTGAAAATGAGGTATTTAATTCGCGAACTCTTCGGTAAAATACTTTAGAGTAAGCTAAGAGTATTTTTTTTCACGATCTCCATCTGAACCGTTCTTAATTTTATCGGTATTTTTTTCTTGCGAAAGGGAAAGGTTCAGAAAACAAAAGTAAAGCTGTAACCTATTCCGCGCTCGAAATAATATTTTTCTGTGAACGTTAACGAACAATCGATTCACTGTTGAAAGGTTATAAGAAACGAAAATGTTTAAATGGAAATATATTTATAAGAGTAATGGACCCTTTAAAGGTATTTCTTCATTTGATATTTCATAAAAGATGTCTGTGATGGAAGTTTTCGCACAATTTCACCTCAACATTGTGCCTATTTTTCATCTTCCCGCAGCGTTTTTATTAATAAAACACTTTCAACGGCTGCACGAAGGTTTTCTAAAAATATCAGGCATTTCGGAATTTCCTTGAGACATTCTTGTAAAAACACAACTGTCCCGGAACAAAATGGAACAAATAGGAATTCTGTTCCTGCGTTATTATTATCATTGTTATTATCACAGTTTGCCCTCTGCTCTTTGAATTTTCATCTGGTTGCGGCGTAATACAATACATTCATCGTAACTCACGTAATCATAATAGGTTACGGAATACATCAAGTCATAAATCCTATACCTAATCATCCAATGATAAATCACTGTAAAATGTCACATTTGCGCAATTATTTATAATTGTCTTCAATAATATATATTTCTTATCATTATAAATGCACGCGATAAATATTCAGGAATACATGATGATTAATCAGTGATGCCAAATGGTCATGTAAAGCTATGACGTATGTTTACCTATTATTTTACGCATACAGAAGTGTGTCTATGTTCAAGAAAGGGTTTTCACGGATCCTGGAAGGCCATCACAGCTACCGTGGCGGTCCCTGGGCTTACATTGCCCTCCCCGTACATAACTCTAACGAGCAGTCCCCATTATCATTTGCCAATTTAGGTCCTGTTAGCTCTGTTACGCTTAGATCATCGAACGTAGCACTTTCATTAAATTAATATCGAAGTGTGAATCGTGGAACCTTAGAAACGTCATTCCACAAAGGAAACCTGACGGCCATTTTGGTTCCACCTTTTATATTTAATGCGACGTCAAAACGAAACCTCTCCTACTTATGTTACTTTCTGTCTGCGGAGCAGATCCTCATACCACTACCACTGTCCTTTTCCGGCCTTCTTGCGTCATTCTAGTTGAAGGAGGAATTCAAAGATGGCTCCGTTATCAAATAAGAACCTGGCACATCGCAGCAAGAATCGGCTTTAGCAGTTTCGAGTCATCCTTAAATGTAATGGGCGCTGGGTTCCTTGCGAAGGAATCGGTATTTCAATCTAGCGACGGAGCAAAAAAGAGCCTCGAGTTGGCATTTGAGAAGCGAATTTCTTGACGCAATCCTTTTTGTCGAAGCCCAGGATGGCATTTCTCGCGTCGGATAATTTAATTTCGTGCATGTAGAAGTATTCTCAAGCAGTGATACTCCGCAAATTACGGAACGTAACACGAAATGTAAACTTGGGTCGAGAGCAAAATTCACCTCCGTTTGAAGAAAATCATACGACTACTTCTCTTAGGATATTGAGTATGGGATGTGAGTGCGGTTGTATATCCCCGTATCTCGGACACCGGCTGTTGCGCGTGAATATTTCTGGCCTTAAGAAAAAATCTTCGCTGCTAATTAACCTATTCGTTATGAGCAGCACCTCGTTCAAGTCCAATTTCATTTAGTTGCTAAAGTAATGCTCTAACCTGACGTCCGCAACTGAGGAGTCACTTTTTTATTAATACGCCCGTCTAAAACACTTTGATCCGGATACAATTTTCATTAACTAATTAATCAGAGTAAATGTTGAGCCAATTAATTTACTATGACCACACACTAAACGATGATGGAGATTTTGAATACCATTCTTGATAATGATATCATATTCTTGATAGGATGTTCATGGCTCATCGACCTAACGGTAAGTAATGTTTTGAATTCTTTTAAGGGAAGGAGTAGATGAGAAATCTCTATCACACGCGAATAATTCTCTTCCAATTTAGTATAGTATTTAAACTCTTTTAATCCCTAAAAGTAATTGTCCATTGAAACTCGCAATAGGAAACTAAATTTTCTATTTATGTACCTTGGGAAAGATCTTTCATCCGGAGACTAGTTCCATTAACTAATTAGAGCGAATGTTAAACTAATTAATTAACTTTGGTTACCCGAGTCAGGATAATCGCAATTTAAATACCACTTTGAGGTTTCTGTATCTAATGAGGGTATTACTTCCATTCATTTACATATTTAATCAGATTAAATATTAATCCTTGCTTTACAGAGTCTATGTAATATTAATCTACAATCATTTGAGTTTGAATTGTGCTATTGAAATTAGTATTTTGTAAATGAAGAAACCAGATTTTATTGAAACATATCGCTTTTATTTCGACTATGTAAAGACTCGAATGCGTGTTTGGTTCCTTTTTGAATAAGGTTATATTTATAAATAACGTTTCATTTATTACTTTTCTTTTAAATTATTTAAATCGCCGAGGCTTTAATATGATACCACTTTAACGTATTCACATATTTTTAATTTTTGGGATGCTGTAATTGTGACCGGTACCTTATCTTCTATTGTTAAACATCATCCGGTTATCGCCATATTTCCTAAGTTCAGGCTTAGTTTTTCTTTCAATCCCACATAATTGTTTCTTCTTTTATTGCTTTTCTGTAGTTCAACTCCCAATACCTATTTCGTTCTAACTGTAATGATTAAGAGTTGGATGTACTACGAAGAGACGAATACATACTCTCAATCTCATCTTTATAAAAAGACGTTTATTACTATTATTATTATATACCATAATATTTTACTGGTAGTCAGTTTCTGACATATTAGCATAAATAGTTTATACAAAAATTCATAAATTTGACATAAATTACAAGGTTAAAGTATGCCATGTTTTTTTTTAATGTAAAGATGTTATTTTTTATTCTATATTTGGGTATATGTGTAAACTGAATATTTATGAAAAAAATTACTACTACATGTAATAGCTGCAATCAGTCTCTTCTTCGAAAAAGTCTTAATAGTTGTTTTTTCATCTTATATGTCGATCTTCTTTCTTCTGAAGAAATATGTGGAAAATATTCCTGAGTTTATATTTTGACAGTCGATTTCAGATCGGCTTGAAGACTGCCAGATATGAGCTTTCGATGACGTAGTGTTGGGAAATTGGGTTCCGAAAATTTCCCCTTAAAATTCGCACCAGTCTTCTTTAGTTCTATTCTGTGATATTTTTAACAATTATCATTGGTTTCAACCTGCAGTATCAAGACAGCGAAATGGCTTAGTTTTTCTATATTTTTTGTTACGTTTTGTTAGCAATACCCCTAAGTGACGTGGTCCGAGCACACCATGTCGCCATGTTTGTATGCGTCTTTCGGTAAAAGATCGCTTTTTGGTTGTCATTTGTTTTCCCGAAATGCGCGGTACGAACCAGGGTGCCTCTTATATGCGGGAAATATTGTAAAACAAAATTAAAAGTATAATATTCGCCATTTTCGACGGCAGCCATGCTAGGATACAATTTTTAATAACGATTTTTTCATCGTTTTTTCCTTTTTTCCCGCCTCAGCCATAGATTTAAATACGGTTCTTAACGAGAACTTTGCGCGGAGTTTGTTTAAACCGTGGAGAGGAATTTGAGCTCCCACTTGAGCCGTAAAAAGTTTCCCTACGTCAGAGCCAGTAAATACCTCATTTATATCAGTGAGAGGGATCTATCTCATCGGCTCAATCTCAGCATTCCTTAGTAGCCCATAAAACAAGACTCAACGCGGTGCTCGTCTTTGAAGCATTTGTTCCGAGGATATAAAAGTGGCTCGTAATGATTAAATGTGTCTATCATTAGAATCCGGGGCCACCACATTCTACGAGAATCGAAAAAGAAAAAATACGGACCCAAGGTCCGTTTTAAAAGTTCGCTGACTGATATATTCCAGACGAGCTAATGCCGCGTATGAGCGGGCCGTAACACTAAGTACTAATAAATTCAAGTTGTTGGAACGTTTCACGTCGCTGTCCTGGGAGCATTCCTCGAATGCTGAACAAAGAAGGTTTCTAGCGTTGGTGCCTTTCACTCTTTGAGGGTGCTTGGAGCTGCAACGAGTCCCTATTTTCGATTAAGATAAGAGGGATGCAGGCGTTGGAGTCGCATCAAAGAGTGTACGGAGAAAATTTTACGTCTCGATCAAAGACATGGCATTTTTATGCGACGTAAACTATTTTTTGAAATCCTCTAGATGTACGAACGTCGTGAAAAGCAGGACGTCGCCAGACAAGCAGCAGAAATGCAAACGCGAAAAGTGTACTGCTTGTTTAGCAGGAGGACCCAGCTGCAACGGCTCGTAGGCCAGTTGAAGATTTAATTATTAGGACCACTTCCTTCTCTGACTACTTCGAAGGCTTCGTTAGACTCTGCCGTTGCAGCTAATTTTTGTGTAAACGTTGAAAACGGCAGAGCAAAGTCGCTGCTGTATTTATCTGAGAATATTCTGTACTCCAGCCTGGATTACACGGAGGCGAGTTTAATACTAACAGTTCTACGCTGAGAGCTCACAAATGCATTCATTACTAAACTCAACTTGACTTTTAGATGGATATTTTATCCAACTGCTGAGTCGTGTGGAGGTAATTCGGGTATGATACTCGAAAAAATAAATAATGAGTGAAAATTAAGTTGCAGCGTTACCAAATATATTTTCGTACAGTTTTTTCACGCGGGGTTGACGCATGAAGAATTATTTGTGAGACTTGTCTTCTTATTTAATCGAAATCGTCTGATCGGCCGCATTACCATTATTCTTTGAGTGAATAGCAGCTTCGAAAACAATGGAAAAAGGAAAGTATTGCGGATTCAACCTATCGCTTGGATATGTGATAAATAACTTAGGGACGTTTAGAATCGCTAACGAAGTTTTCGGCTAACGAAAATTTTTTCCTCTATTCTTGGATATAAATAACGGATGCAGATTCAGCTATCAAATGTATACATAGATACCCACGCATGTTTGAAGAACATAAAAAATGAACCGAATATATTGGATGATGTCTATTCTTGTTTAGTGGTGATATAGTTATTCCTTTATTTCAGCGTACTTGCGTATTTGTCAGTGGGGTTAGGACTTGGGTCTCTATGGAAAATTCTATTTTTGAAAACGAGGATGAGGCTACCGGATAGCCAAGTGGGCTACGCGTTCGACTTCGTGTGAAAGCGGTCACTGGTTCGATTCCCGGGGTGGTACGTGCGAAATTACCCAAGCTGTCGAAGCACTTTCAACGATACTAACAATACGATATCAAAGATTTCAACTGATGGAGGTGATTCAGGAATGAATACGTAGCCGAGGTATACTGTAAATTTGGATTAAATTAATTAGAATTGTACCAATACTACCATTTTTTCGATCTGCAATGTCTAACCCCTTCCACAGAACACTGCGCCACATTTTAGTTAGTCAATTTGTGACTAAACTCTCATCAAACTCAATTTTGCCGAAATTCATCGCTAAGTTTGGTGGTAACGAAGTTTTCCGCATTTCTAAACATTTCAGTGGATATGAATGCAAAGGGATTCCGAAAGATCGGAGACACTCAATGGACGCTATTTCAAGAGAGAATTTCTCGGTGGCCTTTCACTCGAGCTGCCATTCAGTTTAATTTATACCTCGAAAAATATTACCTCCGAAAATGATGGCATAAATCCGGATGGTTTTCCAACAAGAATTATTTCCACCTAAATCCTCGCATATTTTTAAGAGACCTTGCAGTATAGAGCTGTAGCCTCTCATACCACGTGTCATTGTGGTCAAGTGAATGCTACTAAAGACTGGTTTACGATTGTCGTCAAATTGAAACGTTAAACCATGAATCGAATCACCGTTGACGAGACTTGGTTTACGATTAGCCGTCAACTTTAATGGCCGTCGGCTATCATATGTCCTTGGTAATTTCCTCCATTAGCGCTTGGCCATCCCCCTTGTAAACCGACGGATGATATTGTAATTACCTTATGATAGACAGCACGGGCTATCTAGAATTCACCTATAGAAGATTTATTTCATTGGGAGCGGCCATTTTGATTTGCAGAATTCGGCGACAGCTGCAGCCTATTTAGCGAACAATGTTTGAAGCTTCCATACGCGTATATTTCGAAGTGGAGGATTGTCTTCGAAGTTAGCGTCGATATCGTAAGCTATAATAAAAACTTTCGCTAATGAGTCCACAGTTTTATTCCGGTCGATTGCTTTGAACTACGTAAAAAATAGCTGACATCTTCGAGCTTCGTAATATGCCAGGTGTTGCCAATGTGAAAAATGAAATTTCCTACGTAGAATTTTGTTTGCGGCGCCGTAATACAGGTTCCGAAAGTCTATATTTTTAACCATCAATTGCAATCACGTAAGGTTTAATATTGCCACTATAGCATACGTGGGATGTCGGCATTTTAATGTATATTAGGACTGAAGGTCATCATTTTTTGTATTACGTAATGCGATCGTTTAAGTGCCCAGCGTCTACATTCAATAAGAAAACTTCACCTATCTATCCTGAACCCTTTGATTACTCAAGGAACTATTAAACATGTTATCTTATGAAAGAGGCGAAGAAATATGCATAATCCCTCATTTAATAATGTTGTTTGTTGACAAGGCGACAGCCTTTGAAAGTGACTAATTTTAACGAATTTTTGTGTAATTTTATCAAATTTTGTAATGTTTTCGAACCGCAAACAATGTTCAACGACTTACATACGAAATATCTGGATATTTTATTACTAGCGATACTTGTAAAAGTGCAAAATTTCTAATTCATTTTTGCAAAAGAAAATTCTGAAGGCTCTAGAAAATGATATTTGAAGAAAGAAAACCTAGTGATTTCCTCAGCAGATGTATATTCGACTAGTTCTGTCAACGAGTTGACATCTTCAGATCTGACTACTCGTTGATCAGTCGGATAAATATTTGCTGTGGAAATTGTGAAGTGTTCTTTCTTTTAAGATGTGCGTTGAGTTCCACGAAGTCGCGTTTGGGCATGTTAATTTTTATCTAGAAAATGAATTTAAGCGCAACTCACACGGATGACGAATTGAACGACTTGACTTAGATCTTCAGAAATTTTAAAAAATTAAAAATATCATATTATTCGCAATGTTCCGAAATTTAATAATGAGAAAAATGGAATATTATCAATTTCCAAATTGGCGGAGGGTAATAAATGTCATTTTAGTGAACGAGCAAACTTCATGCGGTTGATTTTTGTATTATAATGTACTGTATAGACATGTCGGTCGCCCACAGTCCATAAAAAGAAATAGATATGTGTATTTATACCCGCGCATATATATACTGCATAAGGGATGTATGTTAATGGGTTTCTCTCCGTATTCCTTAGCATTGAGGTACAGTTTTTGTAATAAAACTGAAAAACGTCAAATCGAACTCCTAATAATGTGGATTGCTCAAAAAATCTAATCTTATAATCGGTGAAAATAAAGATACTGGATGGACGAGAACTTCGGGATTAATACGTCTGAGAACAAGAAGAAAATTGGAATTGGCGACCCTGAATCTGTTTAACTTTTGTTGCTCTCCTCCCTATGTGTATAACCAGTCTTCATAACTAATTTATGGTATGCAAATTCAGTGCTGATAGCTATTTTATAGAGCGAATAGATGAGGCTGACGTTCTGGAAGCTTTCGTTAATTAGGCGGGATACTCCTATAATTGAAATTTCCCTTAACTCGAACCAAATCTTACGCCTCTATTATTTCCGAAGGTTGGCCTAATTAAATTTCCCAATTTCAGCTCCGCTTTTCTTTCGGCGTAAAAGCTATTTCATTTCCCCATTGATTTCTTATCGGGCTCTTTTCCCCTTACGTGAGAGGCATCATCAACAATGCTTCTGGTCGTCAAGGAGGTTTATCAGGAACAAAAATATTTTACGTTATGTCTTCATACTAATACTACTAATTTTCTCACGAATTCGGAACGAAAGCTGTATTTGGCGATAAAGGTTTGAGCGTTTTTCTCTTTTTTGCGCCTCTTATCATCGCAGCTCGATTGCTTCTAATTAATTCCTCCAAAATGCCTGCGAGCTACTTGAAAGAGCTTTGCGTGCTTTTCTTAGAGGCGTCATACCGGCTTTTGCAGCTTCCACAGAGATTCGTAATGAAATTGAAGTCCCCTTCTAGTCTATCTAAGCCACTTTCCGACAAAGGTGTTTTCGCGTTTCTTTATCATCGGGGAGCACGTTTAATTAATTTACAGCTGACCCCTCTCGAAAGCTCGAACCCCTGGTTCCTTTGCTGCAGCTCCTATTTGTGATCATCCGTCACGTTTATTTTCTACCATAAGCTTATCTACGTAACTTCCCCAATTTAGCTTTCACAAAGGGAGGAATTTATCCGTTGACGAACCTACGCACAGAGCAGCCCGTTGGGCTCGCGGGGCCCCGGGGGATGGCAACTTGCGGGGCCCCAATATTTCATGAGTCGAGTGCAGATAGGTGCGGGAGACCTCCAAAATTGTATCTGTGCTGCCGTATTGAAGAATGAAATGACGTAATTTAATAACAATCTTTGTAAATGGAGCAATATTTTAATTCCAGCCAAAAAACTTGACATCTTCACTAATTACTAATAATTAGTAAAAGAAAACTCTACAACTCTAAAATATCAGTTTCATTTCCTTCCCCCTATCCTTACGCTGTTTTCAATTGGGAACCATGAATATATGCGACGGAAGGATGGAGTTAGTAATTAATCGACTCTGGCGGTACTTGGTGGAACTTCTCCGTGATCAGTTCAAAGAAAACAGTCTTACTCCACAAAAGATTTCTGTGGATTTTCTGTGGACGGAGTCCGATCGCGATTTCTTTGAACTAATTATGGAGTTAGTATTGCGTAGACCTGATCTGATTTTTATAGTATTTTTTTCGTTTCGCGATAATTATTTTCTTCGGACTGAGTAGCCTAAGGGGTAAGCAAGCATCGTATTCCATCTTCGAATTCGGCAGCCTGATTCGAAATCGTCACATTCGAAGAGATACACTACTCGCGCGACCATGTAAGCCATTCCTCTCGAAGTCGCACGAAAGCGCACATTCGGCAGGACTTCGGATACACTAACCGTATTGAGGGGATCGAATTCGAATCCGAATCTTGTTTCAAATTTGCGTAATAACTCCCTTGCTGCGGGAAGTCCTTTTGCCCGCCCTAAATGGAGCCTTCTTCTTCTTCTTGGGCCTTTTTAACTCTGCGGGGCATCTACAGATCGATCACTTGTCAAGGAATAAAGTCTAAAGACCACAGCACCGAATCGGTTTAGATGCATCATGGGAAAATTCTGCCAAAGAGGAAGCCCAAAAATGAACTTTTCGTTATCTTTGCATTTATGATACTATCTTCCACGCATAAGAATTTTGCGTTTAACCGAGCAGAGTACCCGCAACAGGCTTTTTATCATTCTATTTCGACAGTGATGAAATGCCCTTAACTTTCTCATTTACCTGGAAAATGTAGTTTAATTACTTCTGTTTCTTAATACCTTCAATAATTAGCGTCTTACATTTAATATGCAAGGATTTAATATTGCAATATTCATTACGCGCCAAGAAATCCGGCACATGCCGGATTAAATTAATTAACCAGAGTTAAAATAAGTGTCTTAATAAAAACAGTGTATGGAAAACCAGCCCTAGCATCAAACTTTACAGGTTAGATGTAAGGAGAGACTTTATAGTCCCAATCTCGCCTTAATAAAAGCCTTCTAAACTGTTTATCAAATGAGAAAAACATAGGTAATCAGTGTCTCCGGTAAAAGATTGGCGTAGGTATAAAATTTTGTTTGTATGAAGCTTTAATACAAGGAAGGAAAAATAGAAGTTGAAATAAAAATGCATTGTGGTCTTTCAGGAATGACGAAAGTATAAAAGTAACAAGGATTTAGATCTTAAAATAAAACAAAACGACTTTTGTCGAGCAAAATTTTCTGTGTAAACTATAGGGGCACGTACATGAATTGTGATGGAAAAATACGAAAGGAAGAGAAAAAGCTTTTGATTTATGGTTCTATGAGAGAACGTTGAAGACATCGTGGATCGAGAAAATAACCAATGAAGAGGTGTTGAGAAGGATTGGGAAGGAAGCTGACATATCAAGAGAAATAAAAAAGAGTGGAAGTGATGGAACACGTCCCGAGACGCGAGTTGGTGGCAAAATCGATACTACAGGAATTTTTGAATTTGAAAGAGGTGGAGATAGATCGGTAAGAGCACGTGCCTTAGATAATTATAGACGTCGGTTGCAATTATTGCTGCGAAACATAGAGTAAAAGCCGAGTCTCCTAGTGCCAGGCGGATGATAGTTCTTACAAATTCGAAAATTCGGTCAGAAAATTTTCAAATGATGGGGAATGGAGAATTTTGCTAGTAATAATCGTATGGTTTGGAAGATCTTAAATAGGAAGAAATTCGGAGCAAAGAACATCATTTAAAGAAGTTATGATAGAATAGCACAAATTTGGAACAGGACTTGTAATTTCTCGTATTTTTGACAACCCTATGAATCCAGGATGAACAAATTGTCGATCCCGGGAATTTCCCGGGATTATTAATTTTAGTCAAATTGACGTTGAAATTGTACAAATTCTTTTCATTTTCAGATTTTTTATTGATTTCTAACCAGATAGATTAATTTTTTCCTTAAATCGATCAAGTCAGAAACAAAATCAAGTAAATTAAATACAATCTATTATATAATGAAAATATTTCTTATAAGTTCGATCAAAAATAATAGAGGAAAGAAATTTAACAGTTTTACTAATGCTCCTCAGGGTTGCACCTTGTAAGACTACAATACTAAAATCACTGTATTGTATTAGTTTATTTATAATCACTCTTCAAACAACATTGAGTGATGACAATAATTAGAGACCACCAAATGTGCTCCGCCGATTTATACGAAATGTTTTTTTTATGATAGAGGGGGTGAAATGTAACAAAAGTGAAACGGAGTTCGTGTAATGGGCCTTAGTCTAATTCAAATAAATAATTTTCTTTTCCTATCTTTTAGCCATTTAAACCCATTGTACAATGGGTTGGTGTAGTGGTTAGAGTGTCAGATATACACGTAGAGGACCCGGGTTTGAGTCCGATTAGCGACATTATTCTTATCATTCTTATTTCTTTGCCATTGAATTTATTTTTCATATAGCCGTATTTAAAATAAAATGTAAAATGGCTGAAAAGTTAAGGTAAAATGGCTGAAAGATACACAGGAAAACGGGTAAGGGTGACTTTGCGCAAGATGGTGCGCACCAAGAATTCCCGGTCCCGTCAGACATTTTTCAAGTCCATTCTTCCTTGGGCTGAAAGATACGAAAAGAAAATTATTTATTTAGATGACTTAGGGATGAGCGTATATTGGTTATGAAAAGGCCAGCAAAATAGAATGTTCTTTCTGCCTTATGGAAGCGGGTGGGATACTCAGGAGGGAATTAAACTTACTAGATTGAAAAACCGGGATTTCCCGATATATAATTGGCTTTACTTATGTGTTCCCGGGACGACAAGCACTAGAACGAATGTACTATTAAATGTGGAGAGATACAGAGGTGGAAAATTTCGTCTACGTGTACAGTAAAATCACGAATGATAGACGGAGAGGAAGAGATTTGAAATTTAATCGGACATGCTAAATCTACATTTAATTGAAAATGTAGGATGTCGACTGTTAAATATATCTGGAACGAAGAATGACACATTCAGAAATGCACGTAAAGACTCAACGACTCATAGACACATTAAAAGCCATGATGAGTATTCAGAAACTTTACTTAGAGGTCACCTTAAGGAAGAAAGGTGCACGGGAAAACCAACGTGCCTTTTAAGTCATCAACCCAAAGGTTGCTTGGATCCTCAACACTTGTTAAATACATGAGTAGAGTATTGGAGAGGGGTTGAGGCGTAGTAGGATAGGTGTGTTGAGATGTAGATCGACATTGATTACCTCACCGAGATATAAAGGCACCTGCGACATACGTCCGCTGAAAAATATGCACCATGACCCTATAAGTGCATTGTTGTAGCATTCAACAAGATCAAAGACGCTTAGCTACGGCCCTCGGGTATAACCTCACGCCCGATAATTTCATTCGGTCTGCAAAAATATTAGTAGCGTGAATCATAAGTGAAAGTGTAATAATTTGAAATTGAAGTATTATATCTATTACTTTGAGTACTATTAGTACTTTAACAAATTATAGTATTTGGGCTCCCGATAGCCATCTGGGAAACCCGTTCACCTTTGCTGAAAGCGGTCCCAGGTTCGATTCCCGGTGGGGACATATGTGCCAAATGACCTCAGGTGTCGGAGCTCTATTTAAAATACTCCTACTACTACTAATATAGTATTGCAAATTAATCCAAACAAAAGGAATAAGATTCATAAGTAGATTAAGCAGAACGAAGTCGGGGAATGAAACAATTTTCGAAAGAAAATTAAAATAAATATAATCTAATAATCCACATGTATAATGGTGGCCTGCTGATCCCCATTAATGTTTTATTTTGCCTTCAGAGTAAAAGGTTCGTGCACCGTTGATTTAGGTAATCATTATTAGTCAGCATCCTTCACACTTCAGTAGCCGTAATATTATGACAGCCATGTACAAAACAGAAGTGAAACAAGAGTAAAAGGTGAAAGATAAAATTTTCCCTACCCTGTATCAAAAGACAGATGAAAAACAGTGTGAATCACGATGAGGTATTTGGAATATGATTCGGGTATGTACGAGCTACACGAATTATCAATGTCAAATGCAATATGAACGTAGAAATGAGGTGAGCTGCACAAAAGCGACTGCGGACCTCTGCAAACCGATCAAAGGCAAACCACTGAGGACGGAAGAAGAACCTTGGAACAGAAACGTTTTGGAATTTTTCGAATGCCCGTCATGAATGCGACCATCAACTTCTTTCAGTCTGTAATTCATGCATAACCAAGCCGAGGACCTCGATGTTGTCTTTTTGTTTAATACTTCTGTTCCGTGTCTCTCTCTCTGATAGCTTAGAGCTGCGGTCATTTACATCGCTGCCTAAGGGCGCTCCTAATTTCCTTGTTAAACTCTCTCAACTCTCAGTTATCTCGTTTTAATTTACTGGAAATAAATCGTTTAACGTCATGACTAACGATTTCCTTGAATAGGCTCCATAAATATTCAGCCCCTACGTCGCGTATTGTTTCAAAGTAACATTCATATTCGTCGCTCGGAGAACTAAAACTAGGGTAATCGGCTTTCGCATATAAATAAACCTTTCTCCGAGGTGAACTTTCTGTCTGAACTTAGAACGTTGCATGAATGAACGAGCGATCGCTAATGAGCTCTTCTAAATTGCTACCGGGAATTTCCTCTCTGGTTTGTACATATATATCGGCGGTTGTTAAATAATCCTATAACGTTCAAGTGACAGATTTCCCTTATAAAGTGCGGGATAAATTAAGAGGATACTTGACTACTTTTTATCATCACATCGAACCGAAATAGAACCGGAAACCGAAACCGAAAAAACGTTATTTTTGCCGGAGTGAAAACTGAACCCGACGCGAAAATAAGTGAAATGATCCAGTACCGAACCGCTATTTTTGGCGAAGTGAAAACTGAACCCGACCCGAAAAAAATTTAAACGATCCAAAACCTAAACGCTATTTTTGCCGGAGTGAAAACTGAACCCGAATCGGAAAAAAATGAACCTTCTGAACCCGAATTAAGAATGATAAATTAAGAGGACACTTGATGACTACTATTTATCATCGTATCGAACCGAAATAGAACCGGAAACCTAAACCGAAAAAACGTCATTTTTGCCGGAGTGAAAACTGAACCCGACGCGAAAAAAATTAAATTTCTGAACCCGAACCTAAATCGAAAACAGTTATTTGTTCTCTTCGTATTTTCGATTCCCATTGTATGTACATGAGTGTATAATTGATGACAGAAGGAAGATTGCTAAGGATATAGCATTACAATGCTTGGAGTGGAAAACTCGGTTGGACCCGGTTCGACATTGGTAGGACCGAAACCGAAACTGAATCGGATCTCAGTTTTCTCGTCAACCGGAGGGGAAACCATGAAAAATTACTGTTTGATGCCCGATATGTATACAAGAAAAGTCTTAAGCATTCAACAGTCTTGACTGGGTCGAATTTGCGGCTTTAATTCCTTGAGAGAGTCGAAGTTTCCGAAAAGCATAATAGGTAATTTATTCCGTATCAAATAAGTTGTGGGATTTCTCTTAGGAAATGCTCGCCTTTTCCGCCCTTTCTCTCGTTCATTTGAATACATCCTCATGCGGGAAAGAATAGCGCCTTCCTATTTTTTTAGTCTTAATAAATTCTTCAGCGGACTGAATTTTGAGCTCCTTTTTAATTAGGAAGCTATAAGAGGATCTGGTTCTTATGTAGCGGTCCAGCTTTCTAAGTCGACTTTTCTTCTCCACAAAATAAATTAGTGGAATTCCTTTCTTTCGTGGAAGGAAGGAGAATTTCTTCTCCGAGCCAAGGTGGTTACTTAGCACATTATGCGTCGCTTTCGTATCTATTCCTCATCTCGTATGCAGTGATTCCGACTACGAAGTCCATTACTTTTATCACATTTCCCGCACCGCAAATTTAATCTAGCCCAGAAACATGAATCCTTAAAATAAACACAGTTGATCACGAAAATGTTATTCCTAGAATGATTCCGTGACTGAAGGTTACAAAGCGGAGGTTTTTAGCGCCCAACTAACATAATAAGTAGGGCACGGGGCGCGGAGCATTTTAGGCGATAGTGGTGCAAGATTCGTCATAAATAAATTGCACTCGGCTGTAATGAAGCAGTTTTGATCGCCAAATCTAAAAAGGATAAAGTTTTGAACTTTTAGCGTAATATGTTTGGTCCGGATGCAATTTTGATTTCATCTACCGATCAAGAGTGATTCACATGAGGTTAACTCTCGGAAATATTCGCTCCGCGCGTTTCAATTTCGTGATGGAAAAGCGATTCTTTTCACATCGCGAAATATTTATATCTTTCATTTCTATAACTCCATAAACCTTTTGAATAAGAGTAGGTATCTGCAGACATTTTCTTGACCTGAGTTGCATAAAAGAGGTTCACGACTTCTAAGTTAACATTTGCTGGACACACATGCATAAATTAAACTCAAATGTGAGTTAAAACAGCGGCAAGGGTGAGATAAGGCCCCAGAGAACAGGTCTTGAGGTGTCTACTACATTAGTAGATCTAAGTCGGTGAACCATTGTTTCAAGGATAACCAAGTAAACCATTAATTTTGCTCAAAATGTTTTATGTGGTATTTAACCGCAGATCTGTGTGCCGATCTCACGATGTTATCGAATCTAGAAAGTTTGGGATCGCTGGAAGCAGTAACGCTACAAAGATAAGTAACCGAACTCCTTTTACACAAATCTGCATTAAAATAGTTCATCGTATGTTAATTTTTTCCGATTTGGGTCGGCTACAGTTCATCAAGTGACCACAATACACGTATGAAAATCTTAATTAAAATTGTTCTGTATTAATCAACGGTTTAAAGAAGTATTAATCGCACTCTTGAATTTTTAAAAATTTAAATATCGTAAAATATTTAGGCATTAAGTGCATTAAGAACTATGGTCATCTAAAAAAAGGCTCTAAATGTTAAATCTTTAGTTCTTTTCCAATTCACCAGTGAAGACTCTCAGTAGCGGTAGGTTTATTCATGGCGATTCTTTTCTTTCTAATGACTCCACATATAGCCCATTTTATATGGTTACGTGCCTGGTATACTCTTTAATTCCTTATAAGTGTTCTAAGAAATATCATTTTCCTGCAGCTTAATTCAGCTCCTTTCTCTGGTCGATGTCCAAGTTTCACTTCCGTTCATTACCACTGATGGATGCAAAGCGCAATCTATTTGCGAACATGTCCTTGATTGAGCCCTAGTTTTGTGTTCTGAATTCGATTATACATTTTGGGCGTATTTATTTTGTGTTTTCAACGTTTTCGCGAGTGTTCCAGATATCGCACTATAACGATTGGATTTTGTAATATAATCGGTGCCATAAATATATTTTATATCGCGTATTCAGTGATTGAATTGTGGGAATCTTTCTAGAATTTGTTCTCATAAATAATATTTAATGGAATGATCTCCTTATTTCTTATAATTTACCTTTTTTCGATCTTTTCCCGTCATACATTGCGATTAATTTACTTGAAGATACGTCTGTATACGGGATTGCGAGAACTTGATCACAATAGTGGACGCCTCTGCCTCAAACATTGATCCATGGTGGTTTTGGGGGTTCAAACCCACCCTCGAGAACAGAGCAAACAATAAACGAAAACACGAGAGAGGATGTTATCTCGCAATTATGCCATAGAAACAACGCTAGAGTTTAGATGAGTATGTTAATATAAATCAATTTCTATTTTCATTAAATTTTGGGCGGAAGTATTCCTACCCTGGATTGTAGGAAATGCAGTGTTTACTCCATGGCTTTAAACCCCTCCAATGGACAAAAACCTGGCCACACCCCTGGTTAGAGGTGTAACAATTTTTTACGCTTTTCGTATATATTGTCCCCTTTAATTCCGCAGGGGCAGCGAAGGTGTAGGTGGGGTGGATTTTGTCGGTGGTCGTCTTTATTGACGTTCATTTTTCATCTTTTTTGCAGCAAATCCAATCCGGTGAAGATTAAATCGCCGCCGGAGCTCGCTGATATGACCCTAGAGAACCGTCTTATCACATACGACTGGGACAACAATTTTGACAGCTTCCAGGAGACAACCCATAGGGGTTCCTTCAAACCTCTGTGTTGGATAAAGAGGCCAACATCTGTTATACCGGTGAGTTTTTGTTCCCCAGTGTGTTCCCAAGCCCTTAATTCCCTATGGAAAGCTACTCAACGAGGGGAAGTCGAGTGGCGATAAGGTACAAAAAGTAATTAATGTGCAGTCATAAATAATGTACTCACCAAAGATATCGCTTTGAAAAGACTTTTTCATACTTAGTAACGTTTCCGTATCGATTGCCGTGTTCTCGGTTTTCCTCGAATTCTCGATAACTCGAGTACCCGGGAGATCTTGCTGCTTTATACAAATCTTATTTGAGCATTTGAAGCTAAAAATTGAAGAATATTATCATCTCTCGGGGGATCATCGTCTCCCTTGAAGCTAAAGAATTCCGAAACAGGAAAGATCATCCACAAGGTACTGGGAACTATTGATTTTTAAATTTAGCTCTTTATCATAAGAAAGGTAGAATCTCAGTAGCGAAGTGTGGATAAAATTTCAGATTGTTGGAAGTAAATGGTGAAAAATATATCAGCGTGTTAGAAAATAACCAAATCAACTATAGGTGACTTAAACCGGTTTTCATTCCTTATGAGCGTATATTTTCATGGAGTTTGCGCTCCTAATCCCTGTTTTGAAAAGTGTCTGAGTAAAATTATGTTAATTTAATGGTTAAAATAACTATGCTAAAGTTTCACAGAAATTTAGCATAATTATTTTAACCGTTAATGTTATGGAGTTTCACAAAATAACGGCTTATTTGATCGATTTTGATTTTAATAATTTAATTGTTTTGAAATTGGATTTTTGGACTGTTTAAATCATTAAATTTTGTTTAAAATTGAAGGATACCTCAATCTTTAATCTTCGTTATAGTTTCTTGATAAATATATTTATTTTCATCGATAAAGTATAGCCAGAGAGATCGGTGAGACATTTTACGAATAGCTTGCTACCGAGAAAAGGGCAATTTGGAAGCATTTGAACGTTGTTCTTCACTTGCCTCTTTAGATTTGAGTGGTTGCCTGTATTGGTAATAAAAACCACTGTAACATGAAAATCAATTTTTGGAGTATAAAAAGTCATTTTTAGTTTTCTAAACCTATTTCTTATGTTCAAATTTCTCGTATGCGCGTAGAGAGCTTTTTTCTCAGATTCAGTCACGTCTTAAAAATATCATTATTATAATATAACTCTTTCGGTGAGGTTAGGCCAAAATGGCCTTTCTTCCACCTAACCTCTGGAGATATTACATGATAATGATATTGCACTAATAACCAAAAACGATTGACTACACCTAATTTTTTTTCTAGAAAAATAAATCAATACATCTAAACAGTCCGGCAAACAGGTGCAAATAAATTGGTACAAACAGCAGGTACAAATTATTAGGCGGACAAGGTGATAAATAAAAACTATTACGTGCAACTAGATATAGATACATATTAAACACAAAGATCTTGGGGAAAACTTCTCAACTGAAGGTTTATGAAGGAAACCCCACGATTCAGGAAAACATCCACACGAAGAGCAAAAAAACTGCGAAGACGCAGAGGTAATAAATACACTATAACTAGTGAGGGATGAGATTATATTCAACATATTATTATCGTCACGCATGATGGTGTGTAAGCCCCTCGTCGGATGTATGTACCATGAAATAATTCTGAGAAAGAGGAAAGAGAGAGTAATCTGGTCGGATACAATAGGTTAATAAGTAATACGTTACATATACTTAATAAGTAATACGGCAATGAAAAGAAAGAGAGAAATTGAGAATAAAATTTGTTCAAAAGAAAACTCAAGGTAACGTCAGAAGTTGCATTAAGTATCTCCACTTAAATGTAAGTTAGATTCTTTGTATTTGAAGGAAGAAAATGATAAATCTTTGTTATCGGAGAATGGGAGATCGTTCCAATATCGGGCTCCCAGGAATTTATATTCCTGGGAGTACACAGGAGTAGCAAATGGGGTGGCTTTGGGGGTTGAAACCCCCCATAGAGCCAACAATAAACGAAAGTATGATAGAGGATGGCCTATTGCAATTATGCCATACAAACACCGCTGGAGATTAGAAGGGTTTACATATTAAAATATATGAGTTTCTATTTTCGTTAAATTTTGGGAGGAAGTATTCCCACTCCTAGATTATAGGCAATGCAATGTTTACTCCATGGCTCTTTACTCCTCCCATGGACAAATTCTGGTTACACCCCTTTAACCATTCATCATTAAAAAGCAATTACTTTACTTCCAAACTGCTAATTGGAATAACATAAAAATATCGGCAGCGTATCCTTTTCGCGACAAAATGAACATGACAAATAAATTCTGGAAACTCGTACAATATACGTAAATGGCGACATTTAAATTCAAGTTGGGGAAGAAAGTGGAATTTAATGTTCCCGTTACCAAAGAGCGTTTTCCGAGAAATTTCGTAATGAAAAATCCGAATCCTATCGCTTGCATGCCCCGGCTTCAACAAGCAACGACGTTTACACGAATCTTGATATTTTGCGGATCACGTCTTGCAATCCCTTTTAATCTCCCGAAATCTATTCTTAAGCCGAAAATAATTGCAATAGGATTCAATCGTTGTTGACGAGAAATTGCCCACCATTAAGAACGAGGCCTGAATAAAATATAAGTGGAGCGGCGTTTTTAATTCTGGAAGTCCTCAACGATCCCCGATTAATAAAAAACCCATTCGGTTGTTAATTTTTATCGAACCGTTTTATTGCCTCAACGTGTGGCATCTTAACTACCGGGGCGGGGATACATCCATATCGATACCAGGATGGCGTCATCCCATAAATATCAGGGACAGATTTGGATCGTACGTCAAAATTTTATAGTCGCGCTTGACATAATCCAAATACGGCCTTGATGGACATCTGCGGCAGAGTATTTCTTGTTTTTTTTACTCCCACGAATCGTCATCCACAGATTCAGAATACCATTTAATTTACATTCGTGGAGGGTGAGCTGTACCTCTTTTTCGCTAATTGAATGCAAATAATTCTCGGTTGTCTTCCCTTGATTTTTGTGTCGAAAAAGGCACGAAATAATTCTCGATTCCTGTCTGTTTTTCCCAGATTCTATCATACATGGACCACGAGAGTTGGTGATTTGAACGGAATATTTTTTTCGTGGCTGAGGAGATGAAATTATACCAAAGTGAAACGGGGTTCGTCTAAATGGGACTTGGGTTTTCAGTGATAATTAATTTTCTTTTGGAATTTTTCAGCCCATAGCAGAATAGGTTTGTGAATTGGTTAGAATGTTAGCTTCCCACGTAAAGGGCCGGGGTCGAGTCCGATTCGTGACGTATTTTTCATTCTTATTATTTCCATTGCATTCAGATTTTCTTTTATGCGTGTGAAATCACTCACTGACGGAATAAAAAAACTTTCTTTTGAAAGTGTGTGAAAGTTTCTTTTAATGTGTTCGATCAAAAGTGCAACTTTGTACTTCAAACTAAGTACTAAGTACAAAATTGAAGTTTCGATCGAATACATCAATCGAGAGAATGTTTTTTAGTCCGTCAGTGAGTGAGTTCATACACTACATGAAAATGTAAATTTCACGGAAATAAATGCGTGAGAAAGCGTCGCGAATCGGATTCAAACCTCGGCCCTCTGCGTAATAATTAATGGGATACTAATTAGCATTCTGTAGCAGTATAGCATTGTAATCACTACACCAACCCTTTCTGCCATGGGCTTAACTAGCTGAAATTTTCGAAGAGAAAATTGATTATTACTAAAAAAAATAATGGACGGACCCCTTGTTAGTGGAACCATTCTAAAGCTGTAGGGTGCTTCCATTCTCTCGCAAACTTCCGAAGAAAGATTATCTCAATTTTCCCAACATTCGAAATCGTGCTTTTCTACGTCCATCCTTCATTGTTTCCGGTCACTTTCCAAAGAGATGAAACGTTGCATTCTGTATCGTTTGCTTGTTTCACGAACCTAACAGCCCAAACCCGAACCCTTACCAGTTCGCTGACGAGACGTTTTGCGTAATAGTCCCAAACAGCTGACGCATTCTCAACCGATGATCTAACTGGGGAAACGTGAACATGTATTTCAAACTTCAGTAGTATAAATGGAGTATGTTCCCTTTCGTTCATGCACACATAACAATCACGTTGTTAGCTTACGGGGTTATGAAGCTAATTAGCCTCTTCGGCTCGAAACTTCACAACAGGAGGGACTCTCCGCAGTTAATTTTTTCGCTTCATACGCACCCTCATGCTCCCGTATATTCATCAGGCCTATATATAGACTTGTAGATCATTTCTTTTTAGAAGTACATTAACTAAACGTATTGACGGGATCATGCCTATCATGCAAACTTTAGCGGTTCTCTCCCTCCATCCCCCTTTTGAATTAGCTTTCTCCGAAGCCTTCCTCTCTATTCCAAACCACTAGCGGAGCTGAGACGGATTTAAGCTATCAGAGGCCCTAGGCATAGAGATCAGGTTGAAGCCCCCGCTAGGAATTTTGAGTAAAAATCCGGATTTTTCATAAAGTACACAAATATACATCCCATCCTCAGTCGATTCACTATAAAAGTGTAGTTAAATAAGTTTTCAATTATATTGCATAGTATTTCTGATGTTTGCTAAGAATGAAGAGTATAGTTTACAATGTAATATATCCCATAAATATATTATGTAGACTTACTCAACAAATATAAAATTCTTTCTTGAAGCGAAAAACAAGAACACTTTTATTGAGAATTTTTCAGTAGTCTTATTGAAGCCCCCGTATAAATGAGGCCTTCAGCTAGCAGCTATTCGGCCTAATTATAAATCCTCCCCTGTTGCTGAATTGTCATACGCCTTTGCCATTCTGCTTTCATCCATCCCCTCTTTTAACCAACCTCCTGCAGAGAGATTAAGAATCTCATCGGTTCCCTCTTAACGATATGGAGAAATTTCTGAGATTAAGATTGCAAGAAATCCATATTATCAATAACAGGATAATCAATGACAGGAAGTGAGTTAATCTGATATTAGATATTGTCATCAGATGTATAGTATGTATTCAACTAGACTGAAAGAGTAATTGTGAGTTAAAAGTTTCCCAGAAACGAAAGAAAGTCATTTTACGTAAATCGGAAAGTAAAATTATATTCAGGAGACAATTTAGAATTTCTCAGGAACTTGGTATTTCATTTCCGGATATTATTTCCAAAGCTGCAAGATAGCTGTTGGTGTTCCGTGAATTTTCCGTTAGCTCTCAATGTTAATAACCTGAAAACGAAACCTCAAGTGAATTTGTGAATTATATAATTTTATTTGAGGACATAACGTAGTATATTTCAAAGTTTCATTCTGCTCCATTACTTTCTCTATCGTTAGTAATAGTAGTATTGTTAAAAGTTCTTCTACAGCTATGGTCATGTCGCACACGTGGACAAGCTCCCGGGAATCGAACTCGGGACCAATTTTACCGAAGGAGAACACGCTACCCACTTGGCTACCCAGAAGTCCCTTTCCTTAATTAATACTCATCATAACTGTAACTGACAAGAATTAGAAAATTTGTTTATTCATTTTCTGTATTTAAAACTCTGATTTTAGAAGTAGTTTTACAGTACATTCTGTGTCAATTTTATCTATTTATTTAATTATACTTAGAAACTAGGAAATACGTGCAACTACTGCGAAAGATAGCTCACTTTGAGTGAATCATAACCAGTGCAAATGACCTTAGCGGACGAGGCACTATTAAAACCAATACTAGTATAGCAATATTGTATATTCACCTATAAAATTAGGGTTTAGGTTCGTAAGCTGCAAAGATCCGTCTTATATCGCGGCGAAAATTAGGTGAAACCCTTTCGACGATGGTTGAATCTCCGAATCTTAAAATCGCGATAACTGTGCTTTTCCTAACTAACTTTAAAGTAACCGCAAATCGTTTATTTCAGAAAGAACGAACGGTATGGTCGCATAGTAAAATATTTCATTTTACGGATAAAATTCTCATCTTTTCACTCTTTATGGAGACTTACCACAAATTCATGGCGGAAAGAATCGACGATACGTTAATTCCACTCAAGATCTTCCTTTTTGCACTGAGCTGGAACTCCTCGAGTGCCTCCACTCAATTCCACCAAAGAACACAAAATCACCATTCATAAGCATTAATGCTCAAGTACAGTCATTCGATTCGCTCATCCAATCGAACGGATTTTCGGAACAGAACCCGGAGCGAGAAAATTAATTTCCGATCCCTTGTTTTGATTGCCTCAAATTTTGTCTGGAAGTTCCTCGCCTACCTCGCAGGCTCTCACAAGAGGTTTCTTTCGGAAGCCTTTCTCAGCGTTTTGAGAGTCTCTTCCCAGGAGCGAGGGCAAACCCTTTTTTCACGCAACGGCGCAAAAACGAGCATCTCGATTCCCAGTTTACCGCAGCCGTGGTGTTTTCCCTCTTTCCTCCCGCTGCCGTATTTCTTCAGCAGCTCGATTTCGTTTGTTTCTCCATCGTCCGCTTGGTTTGCGTTTCCCTGCCGTGCAGCTCCTGGCCTTCCTCATTGTTTTTACCGCGGATTCCTCTTCCCTCGCTCTGATTCCTTCACGCGTGTTCACGTAGCGTGCTTAGTTACAGAGGTTATCTAAACGACTTGGAAGCGAAGCGTATTAAGAGGTATATCGTCGGACGCGAAGGTGGTCATCAGTGGTTCGTGTATTAGGGGGACTAACGAGCTGATTTTCCGTATCGAGTGGGGATTAATTTCAGTAATTCAAGGGCCCTAATTTTTTACGCTACAGTTTTCGTTCCGGTTTATTAAAAACTAAATTTCGGTTGTTTTCCGGTGCTTGCTGCCGTGATGTAACCGGTTTTGAAGTTATTCCCGCCCACGCAGGAATGCGACCATACCGGAAGTAGTGACTTCCTTGCTTTGTGTTTAATCGAATTCAGTGGCAATAATTGAGGTGTGTAAAGCAAGTATCTGTTTGCTTATTTCCTCCTAATTTGACCATGTTTGAAAGAAATATACCATGGACTCTCATTAGAGAACTCCGCCACGATTGCTAAAGATGAATGTCGAAAGGCTTTCAAATTCGTTAACAAATATTTTGGCTTTCAAATTTCTTAAAAACAATTGGTTCAGCGGGATTTACAGAGAGACAAAGTACTTAAGTCGGCGAAAATAATATTGAAAATTCTCATTTTCCATTTATCCGACACAAATATAGCAAAGAAATTAGACCAAAATAACGATGGAATTGAATCAGTAACATAAAAGAAAAAAGGGGCTGTGAGAATTAAGAAAATTTACAAATTTCCAATTTACGTATTCTAAAGATGTTTTAAAGGAAGACGGTAGCATTTAAACACAAGTTAAAATCATTATCAGAAATTTTTTCGCCAAAGCAAGGGGATTTTTAGTATATAGAGCAAAAAGTATAATTATTTACAAAGTTTTGCGCAAAAGCTACAGAATAAATAATTGTCGTAGTTCATTAAAATACTGAAGTCGCTTATATATGAAATATTTATAAACCAGGAAACATAAAAGCCGTATGCACATAGAGAAGGATCAAATTAGGATGTGTTAAAAGAAATAAATTTGTACACAGAGAGATATTGATTTGCAAGAGCATTCATCAAAAAATATTAGCCGTTAAATTTTAAGGAAATTATGAAATATTTATGAAGAAGCCGACATGAAATCCCTTTGCACCAATAGCGGGAGCAAATGATAATTAGTTAAAAAAGAGATAAATTGATTTACAAGGGTCCTGCAGCGGCCGCTTAGAGAACAGTGTTTGCAGTTAATGTAACTTTTTTAATGTTTTTCATAACCAATCCCACTCTCACTCCTAATTGAAGGTTCTCCGCTTAATTTTTTGGAACTGCATCCCTCAGTTCGTGGTTTGAGGGTAATATTTATAATTTTCAAGGAATTAAAAATGACTTGACGATGCCGTCAAGGTAACACGTAAAAGCAATTGGAAGTTATCGGGATGTTATAAGTTCAATGAATGTCATACTTCAACAATATCGGTGTCATTCATAGCATTTGAAAATACCACATTTTTAGAAAACTGCGTTACCCAATAATTGACTTTTTCTACTACGTTTCGGAACGCCTCTATATCGATAATTTTTGCATTAGTTGAAAAAACCCTTCGCTAATTGTTATTTTAATAATTTCAAGCTCAACTTTATCGTTTAATACCCCTCGAAAATCTTTTATCTTTACATTGTCATTGCAACGTACTATGTTATCTCTTAATTTCCAATACCTCTAGTTCTAGGTGGAGGACGTAACATTTTTATCTTTGATTCTAATGAATCATTATTTAATTCCTTTTGTTTGCTGCGCCATGCGTCAGCTGCCTAACTAGCCATTGAAAAAGAATATTCATCCCCCTGAAAAAAATGCATGAATTACTATAAATTGTTTTGAGTTATATATTGCATATTCACTCTATGTTAAAGAAATCAATTGATCGATTACAAATCTCGTAAATGTAGATTGATTTATCTCTGACACCGCAGGAATTTCGATGCAAATTTTGCTCATGGAAGTTGGTGGTTTCCTCATGGAATGAATCCTGTGGTTATGGGATGAGATAGATTCCTCGAGTTCGATTAGAAAAATGTGTTTCAGAGACGGGAAAATACGGCAGAGATATTAAAATTTTGAGTCTTCTGAGGAAATTTCCCCTTAGCAATTCTTAACAATACAGCTCGTTGTTACACTTGCATGTCACCGCACCACTAGTTTCGGTTTGGGCGCTTATTTGACAAGTTCCTTACCTGGAATTACCTTTATAAAGCTCCTCCAGAAGTTCCAATTTTCGCGCCCATCTTAATTTGTTCCTCGCATTTCTCACTTCGGCGCACTTCATGTTAAATGAACTCAGTCTGTCCTTGCGGTCTTGTCGTCGGGGTCTGAAGATATGGGGGGGCGAGGGGACAAATTTAGAAGGCAGACATCTCGGGGCGCCATTCTCAATAAGACAAAATCACCGCTTGAAGAACCACGAAACAGTATCAACGCTTGACAATTCAATGATCTGAAACTGTCAAATTACAATAATACCTCGGATAACAAAGATAATCCGTTCCGAAATCGTATTCCTTGGCCAAAATCTTTATTAACCGAAACGAAACTTCCTTTGTGTTCCCAAATCCCGAAGTAAACGCATACACGATGATGGAACGCTACCGCGCTCATTAATGTGTAGGAAAGTATGAGTAAATCTATTTTGTTAATTTTCGTGCACGTGGATATGCCGAGATGTCTACTAAAATAAATTAGTTAGTCGAATCCGTATTCCTTATCCGCGTATGAAAAAGAACGGAAAAATCTTAGCTGAAAATTTCGCTACCTCATATACTCATTAACCAAATCATTTTAATTACCCATTAGCCGAAGTCCTGCGACACTGCGAAGATGTTGAATTTCTGTTAAGAAGATATTGTGAATGTGTTAAGTGCTTTATATTATNAGCAGTTAAAGAGTGCCTTTTGAATCACGAAGATGTTGAATTTTTGATAAAAAAGATTGTGTGAATGTGTTCAATGTTTTATGTTATATGTATTCTATTTCTGTATAGTTTTTTTTTTGTACTGACACTCGGTCTTGAGTTTCTTTCATTTTCTTTATTATTTTTCTACTGTATTTATCAATTTCCTGAAGACTCGGTAACACCGAAGCTGGTGATTTTTCACTAATGGGGTGTCTATATTCCTTTAAAAGTAATGTGTTTTGTTTTGTACATTGATACTTATAATGGGATAAGAATTATCATCATCATCGTCATTATTATTATTATTTATTAACGTGAAGGATTGATTTTTTCCCCTCATATCATTGAATCTTTTGCCGGGTATTTTATCATAAAATGGCCAGCTAAATATGCAACTATTGTTTGTTTTTGTACATCCAAGAACAGACCAGTATCTTTATTCAGTTTTTAGATATACAATTTTTATTTCAATTTAATTCAAAGCTAATGAATGCAAAGAATGAAAAAAACATTTCACATCATGTTTGCGGATTCGGACTCGTTACTAATACGCTAAGTCGGTTAATTTTTCCCAGACGCAAAAATATTTTACGAATAAAATCGTCATACCGAAAGGGGTATACAATGGAACGTAAAGAAACGGGAGAACTAGCGGAATGACGCAAAAAAATGTTCGCGCTATCGAAGTTAAGCCTTTGATAAATGTTTATTGGGGTACCGCGTTAACAGCGATGTTTATTCCGTTAGCGACTATGGCGTAGAAGAAAAGTGGAGATCTTTCCTGAGTCGCCTCCTTAGAAAGGCGTAATTAACTCCATTTCGCGTTCATTTTCGCGCCAAAAAACGTAATTTAATTATGTTCGCGTGATTACCGAGAGGACTCGATTTTCCCTTTGTCTCGTTATTATTCAAAAGGACGGCGAATGCTGCACCCCATTTGTGCCGCCATATCTGACGCGCCGGCCGGCTTTTTCTGCCCCCGGATTGAGCACAAAGAAGCAATTCTTATGACGAAACACTTGTCATTTGCAGGGCACGGAGAATTCGGAGTCGTACTACCCAAACATCACAAAGCCATACAAGGAGCCTCCGACGTGCGGAGGCAAGAAGAAGAAGCCGCTGAGGAAAAGGAAGCCAGGAGAGGAGGAGGACGAAGAGAATTACGTGGGTGGGGATGGCAAAGTCTACTTCGGCGTCCAAGAATCGTTGAACCGCGCTGGGGGATCCGGGAGCATGACGGAGAACGCGGCCATTTTAACCCTTTCCTTCGTAATATCCGTTGTCCTACTGCTAAGGTGAAGGCGTTCAGAGGGAAAGAAACACAAAAAGGCGAACTTTTCCTTGCGATGTATTTATTTTTGTACATAACCTTCTTATTATATGAATGGTGCTAATTCATTTCGATGGTTAGGAGAATGCAATGTTTTCCGAGAGTTTTTATATTTGTTTCTTCTCTTTCGCCTTTTTGCGTCGCCGTGAGAGGAGAAAATTTGTACGAAATCGAGTATTTTGTGTTTCTCTTCTTGTTTTGGCCGGAAGAGGGAAAGATAAGACTTTTCTAGTTGAACCTAGAATAACGGAGGAGTGATAACGACTTTTCAGAGAAAAGCGAGAGACTACGTTTTAAATGATGATTTTTTTATAAATTGGTTCGATCTCAAAGCGAAATAGCAACAGCGCGAGGCATTATGGAATCGTAACTAGTGAAATAATGAACTATTCTTGGTGCTGTTGAGGAAGTAAAAGCGGTGCCTTAAAGGCTGATCCGGAATAGACTACGGGGTCGCATGGAATGTTTACTAGTCTACTTGATAATGACAGTATTTCACATTCTTCTACGTTACTGCTTAGGTCATATCAAAAGTGCGCTGTCTGCATACAGGTCGGTGTTGTGGAACTTATATGTGTGCGTAAATACCGAATACTGTAGAGATTATTATTTATGAGAACATTCCTATTTTCTGTCGTAAGCGCCCTGAATGGAACTTTATATTTTCTCCGTGTTATTTAAACGCTGTCCTATCTATTTAATACTCTGTGTTTCATAGATGAATATGAGACAAACTTCAACCGCCCAAAAGAACGCTCTCTGTTTCGCACAAGCATGATGAAAACGATGTGTAGATTGATTGTACACATTTATGTTCAAAGACCTAAGATCAGTTTGTTAGTCCACATGAGTACACTTTAGTCATACCCTGTACAAAGTGTGTATGTAAAGCTCACTGTATCATAGGTTTGTACACTTACAAAGAATAAAACTGTGTGAGATAAATGTTTACCTTTCTGCCTAATGTGAAATTATTTACTCCAAAACTTTACCGTCGTGATAAAAAGACGTGGAATTTTGGCGTATCTGTGTGAATGTGGGCGTGAGTGATGAGTTGTGATGTACTGTGAAAACGCACCAGAGTAAGATCAAAGGAACCATATGGAATCGAGGAAAAGGTAAGACAAAAATGGGTAAGTAATTAAAGTTATCAAGTAAATTAAATATACTGACGCTTGAAAATACCTAACTGAAGAGGATTAATTATTTAATTTGGTTATGAATGTCTGCTACAGAAGGAGTAGTTGTTATCATAAACTGATGAAATGGAGTTTATGTAAATCACCCCAGCAGGGCCGGTTTCGCCTCTAGGCGATGGCCTAGGGGTGCGAAGACTTGGGGGCGTTGAATCAGTAGTCAAGCAATATCTATAGATCAATACATTTCATCCATGATATACAGTGAAAGAGGTTGAAAACTTCGACAAAGTTAAAGTCGAAAAGTTAATTCTTCATAAATTTGTACTTTATATTTGTCATAAATAAATATAATTGTCATGAATTACCGGTTTCGGTTGCGTAGTGGGTAGCATGCTAGCCTATCAATGCCGAAGTCCCTGGTTCGAATCCTTCTCAGGGAATGGTTGTTTGTGTTCGTCTTTACTAGGTTAATTGTAAGAGTGGTCTCAGTAGACTAAAATTCGTCGAAATAAAGACATAATTATTGTTCTTGTAGTTATTATTAATATTAAATTCTCTCTTTTAGTTACTTTTGTAATATTCGTTGAAACAATTGTTGGGGTTTGGTGAAAGATATAACCAGTTGGACATAACCTTGCAAGGTAAATGGTCAATCTAATCACTGAATATTTTAGTATTTTGACGTAGTACAGAGTTCCTGAATTTCCCTTGTGTTGGTACGACAGATACCTTCAAGTCAGCCCCGCCCTCAGGGTACTGCTAAAAAGAATAACATTATCCATCCTATGAAGCGGAAATTAATAAAAAACCAAAATAATTCAGCCTTCATCTTTATTACCCATTAAACTCCAGCACTGATTCATCGCCTGTTGGCATATTATAACTTCCTTGCACGGCTCAAAAACGTGCTTCTCTAACTCCCCCAAGTACTCCATTAATGTTATGAGGCATTCGTCCACTCGGCCCTCAAGAAGTTTCTGCAATGCCCCGGAATATTCCTTGCTCAGGTACTGTAACCTTCTCTTCACCTTTTGATTGTCCCCCTTTTGACACTGAGGGCACGACTTTATCGTGCCCAAGGAAACACCGAGGTCATGTCCACATACCACGCACTTGTACCGCGTTGCTTTCAGTTTATCAAACACTTCCCATTCCTCGCAACAGGCGATGCAGCAGCAGTGGAAGAAGTATTGCCTCTCGAGAGATCTGAGGCGTTCTTCCAATGGCGCCTTCACGAAGTGCATTCCGTAGTTGTCGAGGAGTTCTTCACCGGCTCGAATGTTTCTCGAGGCGCGGACCACGCAGAACTTCCCGCTGGCAAAGAGAAGCACTTTCATTAGGAACTGGGACAAGGGAAAATTTGAATGCGTTATTTTAAGTTCGCATGCTCCGTTAAAATGATGACCACTGCCTCAGTGAGTCACTCAAAGCTGTGTCTACGTTACTGAGAGAAGGCGCCCGTCCGAAATAAACTTCTGTGACTACAAACAATTCTCGTGAGGGAATAGGACGGTAACCCCATCAAATTAAAAACAAGCCTCCTCGACAAAGAAAATCAGAGACTTTTTAGGTAATTAATTAGTATTTGATTATGCAAATACGAAATAGCACACAGAATTCCTTCTCGTAGCATATAAGTAACACTCCATCTCTTAGAATGTAACAAGCACATGGTTTTAGGTATATTCATTGCGTAAATAACTCATGTATAATATCGTTAAAAGTTAGGTTTAAATTACATATTCTATGCGACGCTGATGAGAACTATTTTATAATTATTATTACTATAACATGCGTCACAGATGGACTAAAAGTCCGGTAGTGACTTATTAATATTATAAAATTATTCCAATTATTAATATTATAAAATTATTCCAATTATTAATATTATAAAATTATTCCAACATTATTCTATTTATTCATTCAATTCTAATTATAACAATGCAACATTTTTTTCTTACTAGAGGAAATCCATCATTCAGCTATACAATACTCTATTACGGCACATCAATTTTCAAGTAACAAAAATACATTATTAGTATAAAAATATCACCTACTGTAACAACACAATATTACAATTCAGCTGTCTCTTAGCTTAAAAATACACCAATTCTAGAAATCTCCATTTAAAATATTACATTTTCCCTTAAAAAGTCATTAAAAGTTTATGCTTAACAAAATTTGTTCTTAAATTTACATCCCTTATTTTCATGCGAGTTTTTGCAGTTTTTTGTTTCCTGGAAGGCCTTCACGGTTACCGTAGCGGTAACTAGTAGGCAAAAGACCTGAATATGTATATTTGTGCCCATGGATGTAACCATTAACAAATCTAAAAGTGATGTCTGATTACACTCTAAAGTAATGTATAACAGTGTACGCTCTCCTTTAGATTCCATTAAAAAACTGAGGCTGTGGTTTTTACTTTTACTTGCTCCGTTCGGCATTTTTAACGCAAACTTCGCATCAAATCCGGAATAAATGCAGAAGGGGTGACTTCAAAGGTAACCGACTGCACCCCCTGTGACGGGAAACTCAAATATTGCACGCACAAACACTGCATAGAAACTCTTCTTTTGTATGAACGGTTTAATCTCAGGCCTTTCAAGCTTTATACTCGCACATACATTAACTGTAATCATTGCGTAGAGCCATTTCGAGCGTAGATATTTCACGAATAAATTTCCTAACGATCCTTCTGCTAGGGCGAAGAATCTTTGATGAGAATAATTCTCTTTAAAGCCATTCTTCGAGTATAAACTATCAACCGTTCGTCCTTGCAAACAGAACAGAAATGAATTATGATTTGTGGCTATTATTGAATGGATTCGTAGGATAGAATTGTCTTTCAAGAAGCTTACGGCGTAAAAAATGGACGAAAATTGTTGAATATCTAAATTTTACGCTTTCAGATTTATTCCAGTGTCTTTCGTCGAAACCATGAGATTTCAGTTACGCAAGTATCCACACAATCACTTGCATGCGCCATAATTTCATTATCTAATTTCTATTTATAGAACCGCTAACGTTAGTTAGCACCACGTTAAGTAGCAAAACGGTTAGAAGCCCGTGCCGTTTCACCGAGCCTTCACTGTTCTATAGAAACTTCCCGGAACATACTTTTGAAATATAATTTCTATACGCGAAAACTTTCACCAACCCTCAAGCTAGTCACCCTAACCCCACAGACACCCTACCAAGCTGCCCTTACCTGGCCTGCGAGGGGTACCTCCCGTTAGCCGAAATTTTGTTGGATTACCTAATTGGTCATCTGCGTTTTAACTCGGCTTTCACATTTTTTACGAAAAATTGTGGCGTATATACGACGCATCACCCACCCTCTACCGCAGTTAGAAGTACGTGCTCAGAGTGTACGTAACTTGCAAAGGTCCCTCTTGGTTCATCAATCCCGTAGTTGACGAGGGATGTTTGGGAGACCTAATTTTCGTGTTGGTTTATTCCTTGCGCTGTGCTGTGCGTCGAGTCTTCGGTAATTCAAAAAAATCTCAGGGTATTTGCTGCGATTTGGTGAGTACTCCTTTTCTATTTCACTCATGTACGTTTGCGTGTGATGTTTACAGATCGTTGCTCGCTTTACCCACGTGATATTTGATGCTTTGGTTTTTCTCTCCCGAAATAACCTAATCTGGGTAAGTAGCAGTGTTTTCCACAGCAGCAAATTTGTATTATCGAGACCATCAGTCGGTGTTAGCGCAGAATTTTTCTCCAATTATGCTCTCCGATATTTTGCTACCTGGACGAGTACAGGTGGATCCTGATGATTCGATCTCGAATTCGTCGATACCGTCACGAATAATAAACGATACCCACTTTAACCTACAGCACAGCTTAAAAAATAGATCTAGAGATTTAAAAACACTCCGTAGGCTGTATTTTGGCGAGCGGAACTCGCGCTAAGGTACAAACGGGAAGATCCGGATTACCGATTACTTGGAAGTCCCAATTATCATTTTAGAGACAAAGCCTCCATCTTCAGGGGGTCTCCACTAAGGAAGTATTACGGAGTGTTTTTAAACCTCAGATTCATTAACAGCCGTGTTCAAACGTTCTTTTTCTTTAAAAGTTAGTTTTGAGAGAATCTCGAAAAGCATTGTGTGCTATAAAAAAACTAACCGTAAGGGACTTCCAACCAGGGGCTCTCCGTGGTAGTGCTTTGCAAGCATTGTTCGTACAATACAATACGTATTTCGGCAACTACGTTGCCATCGTCAGGTGAGAAGTCAACTTTTAATATACGAAGATAATTTATTTTTCAAGAGAGGATATCAGTTATCTTCTCTCCTGAAGATGCCAACGTAGTTGCCGGTATACGAAATACGTAACTATACTTTGCAAAGTGCGACTACGGAGAACGCTAACACCCGCTTGTTGGAATCCCCTAACGGTTAGTTTATTTGCAAACTACTGCTTGTTAGAGATTTTCTCAAAACTACTGTATCATCACAGCCGTGTTCCTTCACCTTATAGATTAAAGTCGTCAAATGACCCGGATGCCTCGTGAGTGAACACGAACAATTTATAAAGCGCAGATACTTATGCATGCCACATTTGTCGTTACTTAGGTACTTTCAATTGCTGAAAGTAAACAAATTGGACTTGATAATGGTGATGACGACATTTCGAGTATTTATTTTCGCTCGCTCCATTCGTGTGGATAATTGTTCCGCTTTCGCTACCCCTTGGGAAGTTTCCAGATCCCTGCAATGCTAGGATTTGGGGGACCAATAGAGAATGGAGATAAAGCCCTTCACCCTTTTCCTGCAATCCTCGAGCCTTATCTGCCAAACGGTCTTGTGTCGCTGCCAGACGTATGGAGGAGTTCGATAGAAGCGAGATGCGAGACGCGATTCTGCTTCCATAATCAATCACCGGCGTCGCTTAATCTCTTTTCCAAACATTGCCTGATTTGATGATACATCTTTTTGATAAAATAAGTACGCACCGAACTGTTTGTCATTCGGATACGGAAAATCTCGAGTTTTTTTAGTGCGTTGAAATCATTAGGGATAGAGAATGAAAAGATATTTTATCGGATCAGATACTGCGCGAAAAATCTGAGAAATAGATGCTCTATGACTATTCGCTTCAAAAATTCCTTTCTACCGAGGACTGAAAGTGAAGGTAACCGATCAGGGAAACAGAATAAAGGGCGCGTGCACGCCATACCACACGCTGAACGGCAGCTTGCTGGGTATTCTCGTAAGTATATTAATGAACGCTAATATTCACATTTATAATTCACGAGAATTTTTACTCAAGCATATTTTAATGCAACTAATCGTTTAATTTTTAATCATCAACTTGCTGTGTGATTAAAATATTAAATTTTTTGGAAATTCATGTTATATTCAGAAGAGCTCATATTCCTAAACCGGATGTAATTATCACGTCGAAACTTTTAGCCTTATATGCATAAACTTATATCCAGAAGGGCTCATGTTCCTAGTGTAATTCTGTACGTCAAAATTTATGACCACTTTTTTTGGATTGCCACGATACAATCATAATTCTTTGCTATGGAGGAATGTTCCACCAAGAGTGCTCCCATTTATCAATCGCTCTTCTTATGTATAAATAAAAGTGAAAAATTAGCGTATATTAGGAGGTGGTCATCCATTAACCCTAAAGTAGTCGTGATAGGTGGTAACGTAACTACCCGAGTCAGATCATTTTGTCCCGAAACATAAAATCGCATTTTAGACTTGATTATCTATAATGGAAATCATGAAATTATTATGTTCAATGTAAATTATTTATCAAAGCAAAAAATAAGGACTTTTTCAAAAAATATTCTGTTAAACCACAAACAGTACATGATTAGAATTCGCTGTAATATTATTATCATTATATATCATATGTACGCTATAAATAAATTATACAAAAATAATATGGTCCCACAACCTACATGATAAATGTGCACATATACATAAATAATAAATTTATTGAGTAGTAGGTAGTAATTTTTGAAAGTGCTTCGACAGCAATAAATATATTACACATAGGTAATACAAAAATAATAATTCATGATAAGCAGTCTGCTTTTTCTGGATTTTTCGGGGTTCATGACAGGCCGTTTCGGCTACCGTAGCGGTCACGGAGAGATCCCCACCGTACATCACCCTGTCAAGCAATCCCTTGCTTCCTGCAGAAATATCGTCACTACAGTAAATAAATCCTCAACATCCCCTATATTGCTATAATATAGAGAAACATTTCTTTTTAAATGATTTAGGATTTTAAGGCAAGGGCTTTAAGAGTGATTCGGGTAACTTCATTCCGAAATACCTCTATTAAGAAAAGAATACTTGCAATGTCCATTCTTTGCCGACTAGTTTTAATCTTAAGCTGGTTGCTATATTTCCAAACAATTCCGATTTCTAAATTGAATTTTTGAAACCTTCCCAACCATTAATACCTGATTATATGCAACCTAGTCGATTTTTCTTCTTTTTTCTAGTTTTAGTACGTAGATAGACTACTGGGAGAAACGAGAAAAAGAAGAAAAAAGGAATCGAATGGTTGAATTTTTTTTTGTAGTATATCCCTTAACGTACGCCACATTTCCTCCAAATATCGGATATTTTCTACTCACTATGAATTTTTTCCTCAAATCTCTGGAATCCCATCGCGTCACCCTTTTTATACTGCAACGCAATACTTCTAAAATGTGATGTCACTGTGGTCACTAATATCCAGATTTTTTCGTAAATAGCAGAGAATGATTCCAATATGATATAACGATGCAATTGCACTCACAGTGAATTGATAAGCGTTATTATAGTTGTCGAAATCACTGTGAAGAAAATAGTATGGTACAACAAATTGGAACTTTGGGTGAATCAAGAACAGCAATTTCGGTAAAACATCTATTTTTAATACCTTAAATTTCTAATGGCGCTAATACTCGCGTATGGTTGAAACGTTTGTTTGGGTGAACCGCATGCTCTCACATCAATTTGGCTTCAAAGAATGTAAATAGATAAAAAATTAGTATGATTACTCTTGATTGATTATTCTTGTTTTCGCACTAAACATCCCAATTTTCACCAACAAAGTTTCACTCGGCTCATACCCAACGCGACTACTTCAGGGTTTAATATGAAGTTCACTCCGGCTAACAAATTTAAAAACCATTTAAGTCCTCCTTCGACTATAAATTAAAAAGTATAAAGTATGGCAGATTGGGCTGCAGATTAACGAAATGAGTTACACAAATACAAAATTCATGACGAACCTCCAAAGTCAACTTGACATGATCGTTTCAGATATAATGTGCACATTACATAATGTTTAAGTAGGATTAAAAAATAAACATACATTTTGTTCTGGAAACATTTCCGGAGGGAAGTGTGCAAAGTAAAGAGTTCAAGTAATTTATTCAGGCCCCTTTATTTGGGATTCCAATGGATGTTTTCTCAATAAATTGAAAGAGGGATTTAAATGTTAACCTTCCTTTAAGCTGATCGGGGAAAATTTGTAAGGATTCATTAAAGACATTTCGACCTTTATTTTGTTTGCAAAAGAATAAAAATCGAGTATAAATAATCGATAGTAATAAGAAAGAAAGAGTAATCGAGCTGCGAGAAGAGGTTTTTTTTCATTTGATTCTTCGCATTCTTTTCATTACTCTTGGTCTGATGATTTTAATCGTTCTAATTTTAGGATAATTCCTGAATATCCCTCGCCGATGATCATAGAAAAATTCCACAGGCTCATGTTGAGCGGAAAGTTAATTATGCTCAATCCGTAAGAGATGTGGCTATTTTTTGTAAAAACCAAATCTCCCTTCGATAAAGGCCCTCGTAATAAATAAATGCACACTCGACAAATCTTACGCTATAGGATTAATAGGAAAAAGGGAATTATTTAAACGCATTTCACTTTCAAGGTGTAGTTCCTAATATTAATAAACATTATTATTATAATTACTATCCTTTTATGATAATGCGATTATTCAACTCAATGAGAACTGTTTTAAAACCCACGATACGAAGACCCTTAACCGATTTAATAGCAAACCTACTTACTGTAATAAAACCCATGGAAGAATCTATGGCCCTGACTGTTAAACTCCATAAAATTAATGGTTAAAATAACTATGCTAAATTTTCACAGAAATTGTTTATTGGCGACCGACTTCAGTTTAGCTATCGCCAAGCCACTTTTCATAGGTGTGGCTTAACGATGGCTATAATTGGCTGAAACCGGTCGCTAATAAACAATATTTGTAAAACTTTAGCACAGTTATTTTTACCATTAATCGTGCCTAATCTAATACAGCAGGATTAAATTATTTGTACGAATACGATCGTGTTTCTTTCAAAGCGAGGAATTTTATTAACTACCGAAGTAAATGACTTAGGATAGAGGTTGTGCCATAAGAAGAACATCTTAAAATTCAAATTCTTATAATCTGCAGTACCCTGTGCAGGAACGCTTAAATTTTAGATCTCAACGCTCAAAATGACCCAAAACAAGTCAAGATTATACCTAAATTATTATGAATCTGGATCGTGTACGTATATGAAAAAGTTATGGCAAATATTTGTAAGCCGTGACCAGTTTTTATCGGTCGCTTAGGTTTTAAGAGCTAATTCTTGATTAAAGCCAATACTGCTTTAGTTTTGGCTCAAGCAGACCACTTACTGCTTTTCCCAATAGTGATCTCTTTAGACCTTTTACTAGGTGCTGATGAAGGTCCATTTTAATGAGGTAATTTTCTGTGAGACATCCCATGATTCGTTGCCTCGAGAAATTAACCGGAGTTGAGGATTTAACCAGAGACAGCTTCAGTATCAGCTAAAAGTCTAGTTATAAATCGATAATTGTAAAAAAATTAATTTGCAATACTCTTCATCCATACAAAATACGTGGTTTTCATGAATTTTTGCTGTATTATTCTTAGAAAACACAACTATTCGAGGAGATGATTGCATGAACTCCTCTTGGAATATATTACTGAAGGCAACTTTCATTTGGTTACTTATAGACTACCCAGTAACGTAAATACGGTTCTCTCCCGGTGTTACGATCACGAAACTTACTTGACGGAGTGTCTTGCCAGATTTGGGTAGCAGCTGTGGTTCAAGAGGCTAATTGTCGGATACACCGCTCCGCCAATTTCGAAGGGCTCCGCATGCCTCACTCCTCTTCCACCACCGACCAAAGTTTCCGTCACTTCGTAAGCGTTGCAAGAGCAGCTCTGCAGGTGACGCAGAAGAATCGATCCCACCAGAAGCTCTTCCAGTGAAGGTTCATCGCCGGGGGACGGAGGTACGAACCCTCCTTTTTGGAGACACCGCAGCAAAAATATGGAATTCACCGTTCGTTTCAAAAGATCCTCGTTGGATCTTTCCTGAGAATGAGTCTCTTGCCAGAAAACGGAGGAGTAGTCCATTGTCCTGAAGGGTGTGCGGGCTGAAGGGACGGTGGGGACCTTGGAGACGGATATTAGGGTATCGATGCCCGCTTTAGCGACTATCCTGAATACAAGCAAAGCCATTCCACTCATTTCTTTGGAACCGTAGAAGTGATTGAGGATGGAGCACTCGTATTTGTGGTATTGTTCCCATGATTCGTCCCTGCACGTCGTGTCGCAGAATGCTACCTGTACTCGTAAGAGAAGAAAGCATTATTAGCACAAATATCTGAGGTATTTTAGTAGTTATGAAGGGAGTACTAGACTTTTTACTTCAGGTCTGCGGCCCGAAGGGTTTTGTAGAAATCATCCTTATTAATATATATTGGTAATTATTTCAAATTTGAGAATGAAAAGTAGTTAATAAGTAGATAGTGGTAAAGTAACATTTTACAGCATCGACCACATTTAATTCCAAATTACTGAAAACTTGATACTGAAGAAAATATCTCATCACTAATCCCTAATTTTTATTATCAATTAATGAATATTTGTAAATTATAAAACTGCCTCTCATTTACTAAAATTCCTTATCTGCGGCCCTGGAAAATCTTTTTTCATGTTCGCCCCTACCGTTCTTTTAAGTTGAGCAGGTCTGATCTACTTAGAGATTTCCAAGAATTGTAATCGACTCATTCTAAAGGTCGAACATTGCTAAACGTCTCAAGTAGAATAACAGCAGTGATATCGCGATTGCTGAGGCACACTTGCTAAAGAAATCAGAAATGCCTTATTAATCGGTCTACGGCACGCACTGTTTTCATAAAATTCATTGCTGAAAATGTACCTCCGTGTCATACGCGTACATTTCATTTTTATTTAAACCTGATTGAACGAATATGAACTTAATCATTTGCCCATCTTTTCTTATTTTAGTTCTTCATTTGAATCTAAATCTACTTTCTGAAAGCTACATAAATGCTAGAAGTATTAATAAATTATTGAGTATTGAGTTATCTGAATAAGCTTGGAGTTCCAATCCTTTCGTACTAAATTTGATCATTTTTACCGAAATTCCTCCTTAAAATTATGGTGCGTGTTGTACGCCGATAAATACGGTAATCTCATTCTCCTTAAACTTACGGCCAAACATGCATCGTGAAAGGTCAGAGCTCAAGAGATAATATTTTCCTGTTATCAAATCAGAGACTTAGGAGTGAAGAAACAAGGCATCGAACCGAATTTTCTTTTAAGTCTGGGGTTCGCTTCAGTTCAATAAGTACCCCAAATACCAGTGCAATTACAGTTTCACTCCAAAAGCCACCGTCGTATCACTACGAATCTTTTACTCCATGCATAAAATATTCCAATCGATCCGAATTTAATATGTGAACTGAAGATCGGATAACGAATGAAGGTTTTCGGGTTCTGTTTTCACTTCATTATAACCAACTTGTTCTTGCCTTCCCGGAATCCCGTAGGTAAAGCCAACTTCCTGTTTTCCGAGAAAGTCTAAGTATATCGCGGAAATCCCGATTTTCCCTTCTAGTAAGTTTAATTCCCTTCTGAGCATCCCTCCCACATCTGTAGAAGGAGAAAGAGCATTCTCATCAGCTGGCCTTATCATTACCAATATTAGCTCATCTCTAAATGATCGAGGTGTATCACTCGACGTTTTTTGAAGAATTATTATACAATAGTGATTTTAATAATAATAATAGTGTAGTCTTATATGATTACATTTCATTTTGAGGGACATTAATAAAACTGTTAAATTCCTTATCTTTATTATTTTCAGTTTCATACGTATTATTTTAAGATTGCTTGTAATTAATTTACTTTTATTTATTTAGAGAGAGAGAGTATAAACAAAAAATGAATTTATCTAGTTAGAATTCCATAAAAGATTCTCAAAATGAGAAGAATTTTTGTAATTTCACCGTCAATTTGACTAAATATTATAATCCTGGTAAATTCCAGGATCCACCCACGTCTTTCCCATTATATCTCTTAATAACATAAATTGAATATTACCGTGGAACATTTCTTGCACGGGATAGGGGCTCTGGCTCTTCGGAGGCAGTGAAGACAATGGCTCTTTAGCGCAGTTTCCTTCTGCGTACTCCACGAATATGCATCTTCAACAATAACAATATCTCCTAAAAGAGAAAGGGATGTGGAGTTACGTAAAAGAAGAAGGCACCAGCAAATCTAGCGTTCATAAGAATTTTTCGGCATATCCTCAAAGAGCAAAGCATCTGAATTCATTTTGAGGATACGCCAGAAACTCCCTGCTAATTCTCGCTAGATAATTTCGGCGCACGTTATAAAAGGGGAAATGAAGTCTTCGTGGATGAGTGCGAGAAGGATGGTATTCCCTCTCCTTGCACGGCATCAGGAGCTTTCGTCAATGGACGAAATTCCTTTCCACCATCTGTCTCCGATAATTTGTTTGCTTCGTTACCCAATATCTGAAATTCCCCCCAAGTTCTCCATGGTTATTAGGAACGATTCTCTCAGTTAATTAAATGCACGGCTGGTAATTATGCCTTAGTTTGTTGATCAATCATAATTAAATGAGATCACATCTATTTGTCAAATACTAAATAAATAACATACTGCGAACTTTCTGATGACATCAAAGAATAGCTCCGATTAATTACTTAATTGTAGCGTTTTGCGAGTGACTAATTGATTCGGAATTATAGTTTACGATAGAATTTATAAACATTTCTTAAAGGGTACAGATTCCACCTGTGGATATAACACGAATCCCTTACTGTGTAAATAAGATATTGCTACTGAGAGTGTAAGTATGATGGAAAGGAAATGATTTACTCCAATAAAACCCAACCTTCTCGTCTCATATCCAGCAGAAAGCAAAATTCAAAGAAAAAGCCTTAGATGACAAATGGCACAGATCAAGAAAAAAGATCAGAATGACTTGCATTCCATTAGATATTTTGTAAGTATACAAAATCCTTCCCAGGAGTTGAATTAACTTCTAGAATTACGTAAAATAGTCTATCCCAGTGTTTCCAAAACTTTGTCATGCTACCGCCCCCTGGGATCCATACTACTGCCCCCAAATACAGAAATCTACGAAAATAAATATTTGAGGCCAAAGTTAAAGAAATATAAAAGAGAAATTAAACACTGCAAAGATACAAATATCCACCAAATTACCGTATGAAAATTTTCTGATTTTGTATTGTTGCCAATAAAACTCTATTGAGGAATATAGATTACAGGCAATGGGATAAAATTCTTTTTCGCCTAGCGCCCCTCTATATTAGACCAGCGCCCCTAGAGGGGCATCGCCCACCTTGGGAATCTCTGGTCTCTCCGTTTCCCTTATTATGAATGAAAACAAAGTCATAGGAAACTAGAGTTTTAAGCTTAACCGTCCCAAAATTTCGTTTTTCAGTCGAAAAAATATGTTCAAATTCATTTCCTCTGCGGGGAGCAAGTGTGAGTCGTATGACAAGTCGTTCCTGAAAAGTTGCATAAAAATTACGGTAGATATAGGGCTTACCAGCCTTCATATTTGTAGCCGCTATTAGATGTCTGCCCTTCTCCTCGGTGTGGCTATATTTCGCGGACACCGAAGCAGCGGGTATGGCCGGGTTAACTCCGTGCGAAACTTGCGGCAGCTTGTGAGTACGATCGCTCACCTTAACACCCGATTTCAAGTTGAATTCTTTCACACTTTTCATCTCCCCGGCTGATTTCCTCGCCTTTTTCAACAACGGCACCAACTTCCCCACAATTCCTGCCTTTGAGGCATTGTCCATCTTAGTTAATCGAAGCTTCTGCACAGCCTCTTCTAAATACTTGGCCGCCAACTCCCACTCTTCGCTCATACACAGGGCACAGCCGATCGTTTGATAAGCGGAAAAAAATTCTTCCGGTTCTAAAAGGTCCTCCAGATGCAGGGCTCTTTCTGCATCCAATCGAGCCGAGACTGGGTCACCCTCACGTAAGAGCGCCTCTGCCCTAGCTACAAAACCAGATGCCATGGCTGTGCTAAACTCCGGAGCCGTAAGTATGGCCATGTTGTAAAGATCTGATAATGCACCATTTTCCACTGCTTCTCCCAGTAGCCTATCGGACTTCAGAGTGCTTTTACCCTCAAAGGAGTCCGGTATGGAGAGATTTTTTGCCGACGGAAGGGTCAACAGGAGTTCCACACGCTCTCTGTCCGTCTTCTTCTCGCCGAGAAGTTTTTGAACTTCACTTTTCCTTATCTCGCGGAAAATGGCCTCATAGAAGCAGTCGTACAGGGAGGAGTAATCGTCCATCTCGAGTGCCTGGAAGGAAACGTTGGCGGTGTTAGTTCACAGTTGTGGAATGAAGACGAGTAATCCTTGATCAAATGATAAATGTCTGATTACCCTCTTTTATGTACGAGCAAAATTCATAAAAGCAAATTATTACGCAAATCGCTTACTGTTTGGCGATGAATGAATGCGTACGCGTGCTTTTTGAAGACGACAGAGAGTCAGATTTAAATAAACTATAAATAACTGTATTTAAAGTCGATGGTGGAAGGCATTTCTATGGAAAATCATAGTCAAAGAGAGAGGAACTTCGTATTTTTCCACAGGATAATTGTGGAAAATCCTTCTTCCTGGAGGAAAATTTTCCGCAGTATTTTCCACAACTATCCTGTGTTTCTCTCTCTTTGACCTGCATTAGAAATTTCAGCGGGAAAAACAATGTTTCCCAAAAAATCTAAATACGTGCTCCCACGATCGTTAAATATTCGAGTTTTGAAGAAAGAGGTCGTCTATTTGATTATGTATGAGCATGTATTAAATTGCGTTTAATATTTTCCGCCTCATCTGTCAATCTCAGTTCCGAGGCAATAAAACCGGCGTTCATTGACTTTTAAAGAGCGCTAACATCCTTCAGGAACACGCTGAACATGCGAAAATGAAAATAGAAAAACATGAGGATATGGTTGCGTGAGATCTGGATGAAAACATTTCATGAGACATAAATTAGAACAGAAAAGTGGGTCGGTCTGAAGGGGTTCCTTGGTGCAAGTTCAATTTAAGAACTCCTCATTCCTGTTCGCATTGAAAAACAAGAAATAAACGGAAGATCAAGCCGAAATCGTGCGAATACACAGGAACATTAAACAATGTGGGGTAAAATTGTATACTTCAACAAAAAATCTCCAAAAACTTAGAAGCGAAGAGAACTCATATCTTCTTAAAACAGAAATATACGGCAAAAGAGCTGTGGGTAAGGCCGAGATGAAATTGCGAGCAGCAACACAAATGAATTACGAAAAAGAACTTTTTATTCTAACCTTAAGAGAATACATTTTCTTGTTCTTTGAGTAAAGTCATTAGCGATGGGCCTCCTTAGAGAATTGTTTGGAAATCGCGAACTCTTTTATGGACTCAATTCTTCCCTTTCCGCCCAAGCCATTAGTGCCTTTTTCATGGTAACTATACCTTTATTTCGTTTCTGAAGATCTCTTTGAAAAAGTTGTCCGAGTGCTACACTGGACCGAACAATAGAGAACAGAGCCTTAACCTCTGCCGCTACTTCTCGAGCATAGAAATTTCGCCAAAACCTTTCTCTCCTCCATTGTATTACGCTTCGTATTTGAATACTCGTATTTTCTCAATCGATACCTCGAAACTGGAAGATCGATTTTCTGCAGAGTCGTAAGTGTGCGAGCTCTTGTTTCGGCATTGTTTGAACATAAGGCAGCGTTTGCACGAGTCAGCATGGCAAATGTTTGCCTCTTCTCGGAAAATACCGAATTTTCCCGTTGATTGATAGCATTAGCTAAACGTTAGAATTTACTTCGGAAATTTTCCGCATTAACGCCAAAACTACGAGTTAGATGGTTTTTTATCCCCGCGATGCCGCAGGTGAAATGAGAGCAGGTGCGCGAAGTTGTTATTAAACGGCTTTCATGATAGTGACAGAAAAAAATTTCGTGACAGGGAGTAAAATTTTTCAAAGGAACCTCATTAATGCACACCGCAGTTGATGGGTAGGAACGGGGTTGTCAGCTCTACGTAACCAGCTACAATTCAGCTGCTTAAATAAATACGTAAAACAATCACTATAACCGTCGTTCTAATTTCAAAGCAGCCAGAAAATCTCTTCTTTCCTTAGTGAGGAAGTTTTCACAAAGATTTCAAAAATTTCGACCATTTACCCTTATCCCAATTTCTGAAAAGGGATACACATGCTGCATGTATTTAAGTCTGACATTTGTGAGTGTAACATAATATCCCGACGAAGTAGTTCAGGAAGTTTTGTTCATTGTTCAGGAACTTTATATCGTGGAATGTTATGAGTTGAATTGAATCGGCAAATGTATGCGGAATTCCACGCCTTTATGCAGGTATGCCTTTTCCGATGTGTCATAAACTCGTTCAGTTAAAGTATTTCTGTTACATTACTCCGTCCCGCGATGATATTGGTAGCGTTAATAATGTGGTCATCGGACGACTAGGATTTTTCATATTGTACTATACCCCATTTCCCTGCTACCTGCTCCTAAATGGAATATTTTTCATTTGTCTATTGGCATAAGATAGAGAAAAATGGTGGTACAATGTGTGTAGTACAACGATAGAGAGGAAAATGTATCTTTCATTTATTTATCTCTCTCAGTTAGTTCTTATCGTATCTTTAATGTTATGAAAGCCAGCGAGCTGTTAATGATACTAGTTAATGGCATTCATTTTGATCACTCCCTACCAAACGCTATGGAAAATGTTATTCATTGGATCATTGTATATACTACACCCAGGGAAACGAATCGTAAATTTTTCGTTATGGTCTCCACTCCGGTTCAATGAAAAACCGATTCAATTCGGTTCAATTCCGGTTTCGTTCCGTCTGCCAACGCCGAACCGGTGCGAACCGGTTTTCTCGCTCCCTCGATCAATTATATGGATATCATTAATCGAGATATCATGCTATCCATATCATTAATCGAGGAAGGTGTTATTAAGGATTGAGAGATGTTAGGGATTAAGATGTTATTTATTATTCGTAGCTTTTCTCTCCAACAGGAGATTGTATTAAATTTCAGAATAAAACTTGAGATATGAAAGAAGTTGTAATCAAACTTTCAGATCAGATACATTTGAATAGAAAGAATTAGTTTAGGCTTGTTGCTTGGCAATATCACGTACAATTAGTATAGGTAACTCCCTCAATTTTCACGTAATTGAACGTTATTATTTGGAACCAAAGTCGGATCGGAATAAAAATGGTTTCTAATTTCGTTTCAGGTTCAGGTATTTCAATTCTTGAGTTTGGATTCGGTTTTCATTGCTGTAAAAATGGCGTTTTTTCGGTTTGTTCGGTTTGGTTCTGGTTTGATGGCCAGGCTACCCCTACGTGGGCTCTTTCTACTCGTATCATTCTGACCCAATGAGGGAAGTAAAGCACACAGCTTCACTCCCTACCTTATCCAGTCCACTCTTTCCATTCCCAAAACTTTATTTATTTATTTACTTACATATTTCTGCCACAGTTTGACACAATTCTGGTGGCAGCTTAATCATATAATATACACTTATTTGAAAATATAAACAATACGCAATAGATAATCGCCATTACATATTACACCGTTTGTATTACAATGAATCTAAATTTAAATAACAAATTCACACAATTTACATTTCTATATCTAAATAAACTCCGCATACATTTCTATGGTACTTTTAAGGGTATGAAAACCTCTTTAGGCAAACTATTATCCACTCTACCCAGGTTATTCCCCGATGAGTGGTTAATCCCTCTATTCATGAAGGAATACTTAGCTAAATCTGTTCTTTGTTTTCTCAGCTTTCACTTGCGCTTATGATCCCCTTGAGAAATATATGTTTATTATGTAGCTAACGGTAGAGGATTCGATAATCCAAACAACTTTCATGCTGATGAATTTGGTAGAATTAACAGAAAAACTGTTGCTTTAACAGCTTATGCCATTGTGACCCAAGTGCTGCAGCAATCCTTGGGCATTGAGAACTTCAAATCTAATGACTCCAAAACTTCACAAGACAAAACAAAACTCCAAAAAATGCATTCGTTATCATACATTCAACTAATTTTTTAACTAAATAAGGAAAAAAACTTCGCTTAATTCAATTCCCATTAATATTTCGTACAAAGATGAGACGATGAAGTCAACAAATGAAGTAAGTATTAAAAGCTCCCGGATCGCCAAGTGGTTAACGCTTTCAATTTTGATAAAAGCAGTCCTGGGTTCGATTCCCGGTGGGAGCCTATGTGCGAAATGACCTTATCTGTCGAAGCACTTTTAACAATACTACTACTGTAGAAAACCTTTTCTTTGATACACACCAAATACAACCCCGGATGGTTGTGATTATCAGGGCCGCATTGTTGAAATTGGGAGCACCACCGCTTTGCACGTTTAAGTAGAAAATAGCTACCAAGTTATAATTCTAAAATTTGGGAATCAGAATGTTGATTTCTCATTAGTACTCAGTCAACTGCAATACCTATGGATCCTGGCGGCTCTGATTTGTTTCTTTGAATCTCCATAAACAACATAATTTGATATGCTCGTCAATTACATTGTTTCAAATGAGTCCTGCGGTATATAGGTCTTTCATGCTTAATGGAATAATTACAACCAATCCCCCGATACGCCAACGATCTCGATTTCTGATCGGGAAAACATGTTTAACAGTAAAAATTTACCTTATCGCGGAAGTTATCACTCTTCGTCAATGAAACGATGAGTTAATGACATCAATTCTCGTTATCGATGGTCTATCTTTGCCAAAATGCAATCTAAATCACAGTCAGAGCGTAAAACTTTTTTGCGGGGCAAATGAAATCTCGTACGTGACAGTGATGTGGCAAAATATGTATGTACACTGGAGGTGATTAGGATCGGGTTCGCTTAATAAGTTAAAATCGTGAAATGAAAGGGATCCGTAATGTACGTGGGGAGCAATTTTTATGCATGGCTTTATTGGATACGACACGCCCGTGAATGCTGGCGGAATGGGAAAATTTAACTCATTGAGACGAAGATAACGCATCAAATACGGTGGTGATTGGGGGGATTCCGCGATTTAAACCGGATTGATCGACCTCTTATCCCACAGTGCGTAAACGCGTGGGTAAAGACGGGTGACTGAACCCTATGTCACCGCGGGCCACGTGCTACGGCAATCCTTTGGATTCAAGAGCTTCGAAACTAACCGCTTCTAAGCTTCGAAGATTATTATAACCGATATCGAATAGATTCATTATCGTGGATACGCATAAATTTGGAAGAAATTGAATCACGAACCGTTTCAAAAATAGCTATAATGATGATAATGACGATAATGAACATGATAATGATGATAATAATAATAATATTAATATTAATAATACATAGTTAACCAGTTCCTCATATTGGTAGCCTTCCAATTTACATTTCAAGGTTCTTAATCTTTTTGTACATTTTAGTAAGAAAATTGCAATTTTACTCAAATTTGTATTACATATTTAATTTTTGCAATGATGGGGATGGTATTTAAAATAAAAATAAAGTAATAATTTAAAATAAAAATGAACCATCCTGGGTAATATCTTTTCTGTTTGTATTGCAGAAGCATATCTTCTATAAACAGTTCGATTTTCACTCCTCTACCATCCAGGGAAGTACTCAAATAAATTTCCAAAAATCCGCACAATGCATTCTAACAGGAAATATCGGAAATATTGGACATTCTAGGATCGAACTTATAATGTCTAGGATGGATATCTCACTATTCCTAGGGTTTCCCGTTGGGGCTCGTACGACATGAAGCGGCCAATTCAGTGACACTTGTGGTTTAGGCTTAGAATTCTAATACTATATGTAGCAATATAATACATGCTGTACATCCGACCTAACATATACTTGAATAAACGTTGGCGGAAATGGTAAGAGTGTTTGGAGGGTAGGGAGATCAAATTTAATTGCGAAAAGTAAGTTATTTGTAAAAAAATGTGAGAAATTATTTTCCTACTGGCAAAGTTTCGCGATCTCCATAGTGATGCCCGTGTATGGGCGTGGTTTACTAACTCCGATTTTCAGTTGCTAATTTTGCGTTAAAAATGCCTTGTTGTATCAACGGTCGGACACGTGTCTATTATTTTTGAGCAAGGAACATACCCTGAAAGTCTCGCGCGATTCCGTTACCCATAGAGGCGGTATTCCCCTTGTCAGTCTTTCAGCAAGCATTCGATTACATGGTACATACATACATAAACATGAAAATCACAGTAAATAGAAAAAAAAGATTACTATTTTTATTTTCTGAGCCGCAAAAAGCTTCAACATGAGGTGCCATAAAAAACACAACCAATGTTTTTTATTTA
>KZ308248.1:1718910-1771557 GCA_000376725.2 Ladona fulva | reverse complement strand
AAAAAATGAGTTCTTGAATCTATTTGTTCTGGCATCTATTTCTCTGATCTTTCTCGCATTATCGGAACGGCCTATGTAGCATGGTGAACGCATTATATCTGCTACATCATCTCTAAACGTGCTTTCTCTGAATTTATCCAGTAAATTGATCCTTTGTTGAAATCTTCTAACTTCCAAAGATTCCCATTTTGCGTCGTGTAGAATCTGAGTGACGCTCACTGATTTATCGTAGCAATTCTTCGCAAAACATATCGCCTTTAGCTCCACCTTTTCTAATACTTTAATACAACACTTATCGGCAGGGTCCCATACACTACACGCATACTCAAGATGAGGTCTAACTAACGCAAGATAACATTATTCTAATTATTTAATACAACACTTATCGGCAGGGTCCCATACACTACACGCATACTCAAGATGAGGTCTGACTCAGATATGTTGCGATGTTGTATTTTTGTAGCAGGGAGATGTATTTACAGTGATGGTGTGTTTTTATAATCTGAAAATCTATATACATATTATATTGGTGTTGTGTGGCTTAATAATGGTTCTTCTGTGAGTGTGTGGTGGGCAAAAATATGTTATTGAAATTGGCATTATTACAGCTGAAATGTGCTATTGAAATTACATTATTAGCACCTTCTTCTGCATAATTGTACATTGTAGTATTGTAATTATTGCAGAATACTAATAAGTAACCACCGGACTATTATTCCATCTGTTACATATTTAATAATAATAATAATAAATGTAGCCAACTCAGCTGAATATCTCGGAATTGCAAATAACTGAAACTGGAGCACACATACCCAAAAAATCTGCGGAAAAGCAACTAAAAAACTCGGTTTTATAAAGCGTATTGTAGGCAGATGCGATGTGAAGGTTAGAAGCCGATGTTATTTCACCATTCTCAGGCCCCGTATGGAATATACGGCGAGTACATCGGATCCGGCGGATGAAACGTATACCCGCGATTTCAAGAAAGTGCAGCGCGAGGCGATGCGATTTTTTTTAATGCTACGACATAAAAGGCAGCGTTACGAAATTGCTCTCAGATAGAGGTTGGGAATAAAGGAGATAAGAAGGAAATAAAGGAGATTAGAAGCTAGGATTGCTTGATAAATTCAGAGAAAGTATATTTGCGGAAGACGTAATCGGTATTACGCGACCTCCCTTCCTACTTCAGCCATAGAAGTAGAAGAGCGTAAAATAATAGAAATAGATGCGACTATAAGTCGTTTTAGGACCTCATCCTTTCCGCGAATACACGTGACAACAATAAGCTAAAGAGGTAACTCGAACGCTTGGTGTTTACACTCCCTGCTACACTCCGAATGGCGGCTTGCAAGGTATTTATGTAGATGCAGATTCATACTTTTATTTATCAGTTGTTTAGCCGTTTTTAGTCTAGAATATTCAGCGTTTAGCGCTAATAATAATCTAATATATGCTAGATAAGCGTTTTTTTTAGTGCTACTTATAACAAATAATCAAACGGATAAAGATCACATGAGGGACCAGGGGCCATTGAAAATTGTATCCCTGGCAGACAGAGGAGATGCTGTCGGCTACGACTGCGTGGATGATTCCGTAAATTTCTCAACGTAGTGACGATTTCGCAATGATGGACTTCAAAATTTTTGCCAGCGTTTTTACACCACGGGAAAATTATCTTGCAAATTTTTATCTATGGACTATTGAACGTCGATAAGAACCTTTATCATACGTGGTTTCAGAGAAGTTTCAACTCCTCTTCCATCAAATACGGTACGTATGATAAAAATTGTTAATCGCGCACTTTTAACGTTATTTTTCTGTATTTTAGCGCGTACAACGCTTATCTACCAGGAGATCGGTAGTTTTTACGGTCTTCAAACGCGTATCAAATCGAATCTACAGTGTCTACATCCCGATTCCTTTTGTTCTCGGAATTTTCTTCATTATTTCTACATGTGAAATTCTCTCACTTCAGCGGCTGTCACAGTTTTAGACTTTATTCGATTATCCCCGTATCGCACCATTCACTCGATATCAGCGTCAAACACTTCAACCGCGAATCAATATCAGTCCACAAACCCGAACTGCGACGGAAATATCACCTGCCAGCCTTTTGGTTTGACCCGGGTCGATGTGGCTCAGAAATCACTTTCAACCAAAAGGCTTGTTTGCCGTCTATATATAACACTTTGATCCGCGCGCGGGATTCATTACGTGCATGTCCCGAATATGAGCAAAAAAGAAAACGCTCCCCAATCGAAAATAATCCGGACTCGAATCCACCGAGTTTTTCGAGGGTTTAATCGAATTTAACGCTCTCGTCGACTCAAAGAACCGGTCGCGGCCCCGCGGATTAGAGCTCGCGACGGTTTGAAGCACTTCGGCGCCGAACTGCCGATCGTTTAAACAGTTCGGATAAGCCAATGGAAAAAAATCTGCGGGTACCGTCGCGGGACCCTCGAGTGCACTCCCGACCGCCGTCTTCGCACACCTCGACAAGCGCCCCGCAATCGCAGGTTCGTTATTTCTACGACTTACCGTCAGGATTCCGAATCGGTTGGCTGGGACATGGGAGTGGTCTCGATTGCTCCACTCACGAACACTCGTCCAATCTGTAGAGTGAGACAAGCCATATACGCCCTCATCTTAAAATAGTTCATGGAATAACCACGTGACGTGGGGGTGCGGGAGTCTTCTAAGTTACGCCCGTGGCGTCTCTTTTCCTGGCTGAGAGTTTGACTACTTGTTCCGCTGTGTCACCTGCAGCTGATACCCGTGCATACGGCTTCCTTGAGAGCGGTAAACGGAAGGAATCATTCCGCCATTGCGTTTTCTTCCGACCGCTTCCGCTATTGCGGTTCGAAGACGTGGAAAAGATTGGCTGAAGTAGAACGACAATGATGGTGAACTACGTGAGTGAGAGGGAGGAGAGAAGAGTCGGAAGAAAGCTGGTTTAATGTGAGCATGATCCTGTCTAAAGAGACGTACGGAGTTTAGGGAATAAAAGGGAATTTAGGGAAATCTTCATGGATGTGTCAGAAGCAGAAATGTACTCAAAATAGGCAATCATGGAAGGGTGGTGTGGATAGAAGGGGTCGATACCATGCAAGGAAATAGCGTGACCAATATGTTACGCTAGCATGTATGTATACTATTTGTCTAAAAAATGACTCTAGAAACCATCAACAATGTAATATCACCAATGATAGTATCTAAAGGTAAAAAAGCAGAATGTTTTTTCCCATAAGTTGCTATCATTGGTGGCGAAATCTACATAGTGCAGTGAATAGAAGAGGTTCATACCATGCAAGGAAACAGTGTGACCAATATGTTACGCTAGCATGTACGTTTACTATTTGCCATTGAAAAAACTCCAAAAATCAACAATGTAATATCACCAATGATAGTATCTTCAGGTAGAGATGCAGTATGTTTTTTCCCCTGAAGATGAATTATTGGTGGCGATATTTACATGGGACAGAATCACATTATTGATGGTTTTTGATGTTTTCTTTCAACGACGACTAGCTCAACCACCAGTGGCTACTTCTATTCTGTGTATACTAATGCTTGGATTAAGGTTTTTTGGTAAAGATATTTAAAATCAGATGTAAATAACATTCAGGAATATTTCCAACTAGTCAAAATGCCTAGTATCCACCATGAAAGGGGTGTTTCAACATAGAGGCATCAAAAAGACGGATAAAGGCAAAGTTGGTGTTTGAGAATATGGGTTCCACTAAAGGGAAAAAGTCGTTTGAAAGTAAATATCCTAAAAAGAGTCGTACAAAGTTTTAAAAAATAAAGGAGTGTAAGGGTAATTGACTAAAATCTTCGCTGATGAATCACGCATGAAGCAAATGAAAGGGCATTGAGAATAAACGAGTCCACTGGAGTGCTTACCTCGAAAGGTAACATCGTGACTGCTATGCATGTATCCAGTTTACTATTCCACAGTCGAAACCGGCTCAAAAAGAGACGTGACTAGGGAAATATCTCGTTTAAGTTTTCTAGTTGTGCAAATGGTGGAAATTCATTTCGGTTCGAAATCGCTCGGGTTTCCGATCTGATTCGATTTGCGCGGTTTCACTCATTGTGCTGCACCATTGTTGTGATCCACCTGTCGCTTGGGGACTTGTGTGTTACCGCTTTCAGTCGAGGAAATCATGCCGATGAAGTGTGCCTCTTGAGTGAGGAATTAATTTCCCCGTTATTTTCAAGCGTCGGGGATTGAATCCATCGATATTGATCGCTCGCCGTTAACATTTTATTGCTTTGCTTGTCGAGATTCGCTTTTCCGTGGGGGCGGATTCCTCTCGCGAATTCAAAGGATTACTTATATTTTCTTCCATTAATGTAGCTGTTGCAAGCTCTTCGCAGCCGTGAGAAACTGAGCGCTGAGTAACGGCGATGAAAATTATGCATTTCGGTTAGTTTAAAATAAATTGCCTACTAACTGTTAAGGTGCAAATTGCTAATTAAAGATACGGATAGCTACATATTTCATTGTGTCCTTAAAGATAATTTTTCGGCAAAAAATAACCATATTCCAAACCCATATTGTTACGTAAACAAGCAAGATTTAATATCCACCAAGAATTCTACCTTTGTTTTCCCGATTTCCTTTGGAATCTCGTAATGATGGAAAAGTTAGCAGAAAAATGAGTTTCTTTGGTTCCAAGGGCGCCGTTACGCCTATCAATGCTATTTTGTTCACGCCCAATATGGGACATTCATTCCTTTATCTCAAAATGATTACTTTTCGAATCGTCTATTTTTATAATAATTTCATTCGATGGATGGCTATCAGGATTTTGTCGGTTAATTAAAACTTTGGACCGATGAAAAAATCATTTTAAACTTTCAAAGATTATACGAAGTATGTAACGATCTGTTGAAATAATACGCTCTCATCCAATACATATATCAGATTATTGATTCTTGATCTAATAAGGTTGTTTCCAATTCCAGTTTTTGCACATGCAGGTAGTCTTCATAAATGGAATGGAATGCTTGTTGCTAAAATACAGAACAGTAATTTCTTAGGAAATCAAGTGAAATTATTTTATTAATACGAGAGTCAAGTTTTATTCAGATAAAAATTCAACTTTAATAAATTCGTGTAAATGTTTTCGTAGATTCATAGACTGAATCGCATTTGTAAAATAAAAAATGAGTTTAAAACGTATTCATGTTCATCATTATGAACAATATTTTGGATGCCTTTTGTTGTCCCTCATTCCTATGGACTCATTTCGTATTTTTGTTTACTACATCGAGAGAATTTGGCCGCCGAAAATAATACGGAAAGAGATTTTTTACTGAGGCCATTTGCCGTCTCATGATGGTAAACATTCATACGATTTTCCTTCTCATTAGCTACAGCGATGTCTTAGAATGTTTTTCGTAAACTTTTTCCTACAACGCTTTTGTCTGCGGAATTGAAATTACACCATACACAGCTACTTCTTCGAAACGGAATACTACAGTGCAAAAACATGTCTGAAGGATTTTCTCTCTCAAGTGATGATGGCAGATTCCTCTTAGCCAAGAAAAAAGGGATGCGGAAGCATTTACTGCCATGCTCGAAATCTTTCTTTTTGTAGAACATCCGATGTTGCCGCTTTCCGGGCTAGATTTAGCGACTTTCTAGCCAGTGATGGGACTGTTTTTCATGGGAATATCGCATTTTTACCCATCGTAGATCGTTAACCCGCAACTTTTGTTCAAGTTGTTTGTAATGACATCGCGGGAGGCCGTGTTTGAAGCGTTGCAGAGGGTTTCCATGATTTATTTCAGGGGTTCCCGAGCTAACGCCCGTGAAAGATGACTATCCGTCCCGCGAACTGAGTGAATGCTACACTCTGAACAGTCACGTGATGGAACCAGTAAATTTCCTATTTAGATATTTCCGATCGTATTTGTTCTCTCTATATTTGTTTTTCTATGTATGAGAACTACTTTACCTATTGATTTTTAGGAATTATGTAAAAAATTTGAAGACAAAATATAAAAGCTCTTAGGCTCTCGGATAGCCAATTGGACAACGCGTATGACTTCGGTGAAAGCGAGTTTGATTCCCGATGGAGGCTCATGTGCGAAATGACCTTAGCTGTCGAAGCATTTTTGACAATACTACTATTAACTGAATGCTCTTATTCATGTTGCCCCCAGCACATTCCATCTTTATATTTATTTATTTAACGGGATATGCCCGTTTTGTTACAAACATAAAAGTAATAATATAAAGAATGTCACAGTAGCAAATCACATGAAATATCACAAATAATAATACATGAGTTATAAGATATCACAAATGAAGAGACTTGCAGAGAAGTGTAAAATATCACAAATGATAAGATATAAATTATATGGCCCGCATACGAAACAGTTGACGCACCCCTGATTTATTTGATGCAGCTACACGCCGTTTCTCTTCGGTTTCACTTGGCGCTGCGAAAAACCGATGTAATCCCCAGTATATTACATGATAAAAGGGAAAAGCCGCGCTCAGCCCCGAAAAAGGCCGCGCGCGGCCTGCAGGTCGCGAGTTCCACGCCCCCTGCACAGCGCTCTTTATCTTCAAAGCGTGGTGGCATTATTCAAGCGTTTTCTACGCTATCTAACGTTAAATTTGTCGCCTCATTCGAATTTTCCCGAGGGATTTGCCTTCCAAATAACTTTCCACCTCCCAAGTCGCAGTTTTACAATCCCGAGTTGATCCTTGTTGAAATATGGTTTCTACGAGATGAGTGCAACTGATTTCCATTCGTCTCACATTAGAGCGGTATCGGGCGCGACGCGGCTCTTAAATTGGAATTCTAATCGTTGTGGACTCTGGGAAACGGTGGAAACAACCCCTTGAAGAAGGCATATCCAGTTAGGCGTTCGATCCACACCAGTCGTAAACATATGTGCAGTTAACGAGAGTAAATTTAATCAGGTCCTGCGTGTTAGACCTCATCAGTTCAAGGGGTCCTTCCGATCTATCCCCCAAAAAATCTCTTTGATCCCTCCTCCTGTGGCTGGATTTCTGTTAAAATCATATGACGAGGCATATAACAAGTACCATGCTCGCAACTCTTGTTTTGGTGTAAGTAAACAAACAAAACTCAATATCCCGCCTCGACGGCGGCTTCAAAGAGCAGTGGGATGAGGAGCAAATTTGCTGCGGTGGAATTATTCCTATCCTCTTGGACCGTCTATCGCTGTCCCTGATGAAATTCGAAATGGCTGAGCGCTCGCCGCATATCTATCCCACAGTCGGCTCTCATTTTAAAGAATTCTTCGGAGGAATGGTGGGAAAATTGTGGGACTCGAAGGAAGTAGCCGGAATAAACTTTTAAAGGGGAAAACTTTTCTTGAATTAGGAATGATTTTTTTAATCGTAGTAGTAGCAGTAGTTATAAAGGTACCTCGACAGCTTAGTAAATTTTTCACCTTATCAGTAATCCAATTTATACCTCATAAATTTCTTTACTTTTCTCTTAACCCTCTCGCTGCGTATTTGGATTAGATGCAGCTTTAGGTCTACGAACGTCAAATCGACTTTAGTCGATTGTTACAGGGAAAGAGTTAAGATATTTGTAAAATTATTACAGACCATTGACTAAAGACGCTTATATTTTCGAGAGAATGTATACGGCTTACGTAGAAATTAATCATTAATCCAGTAAATAATATTAATAAATTACACAAATGAAGTGAATTAATACATTTTTAACCTTGTCAGTAATCAAATTTATACCTCATCAATTTCTTCACTTTCCTCTTAAGGAAAATAGCCTCTTTCTTTGCCATACAAGAATGGTTATGTGAAAATTTGCTAAACTATAGGTAAAGAGTGATCTTATTACCACTCATTTCGTTTTCAGGCACCTCCTGATGACCTCTCTAGCTCAGGAGGGTCTTATTGTAAATTCTACCATAATATTTTACTGGTAGTCAGTTTCTGACATATTAGCATAAATAGTGTATACAAAAATGCATACATTTGACTTAAATTACAAGGTTAAAGTATGCCATGTTTTTTATGTAAAAATGCTCTTTTTTATTCTATATTTGGGTATATGTATAAACTGAATATTCAATAAACAGGTCATTCATAAAAAAAATTAATAAGTAATTTTCAAAAAATCTAAGAGTAAAAACATTAATTGAATCGAGAATTCTTAATATAAAGCAGAACAGTGTAGAATTGAGTAAAGGTTTTCCGTGAAACTTTTCAGAAGAGTCCTTTGGATTTTATAAAAATTATGACTTTGCCTGCCATCTTCAAATCGTTCCCAAGGATTTGCGTCGGTGTCCCTGTTCTGAAGTGTTTCACACAGTCATGAGAGAATTTCTGGCACTCTGTGAGAATGTGCTTCACTGCAAGGAGAGACACTCCTCACGTTGAGGTGGAATCCTTTTCATAATTGTTACAAAAATACTCATTTCGATTAAACTCTTTCTGTATTGACAGGGTGTTGACGAACAGGGTGGATGGGGGAAAATTAGAAAAGGTAGATGAATTCTCTTACTTGGGTAGAGTTCTTTTTTAGGATGGAAAGTGCACAGATGATGTTCGAAAAAGTCGTATTGTCCGAGCATGCTTTAGTGAAGCTACGGGAATAGGGGTCTCGATAATGAAATCAGGGAAATATTGGTGAAATTCTCGATGGGGAGTGTTTTGCTGTATGGGTGTGAAACGTGGATCTTAAGGATATCAAAGTATATCATTTCAGATAGATTTAACAAACGGCCACAAAACATACTCTAAGTAACAAAATTAAATATGACAAAGAAATTCGTACTTTCTTGGCTAATAGAGCGATGACTATCTCCTCGTAATATCTAACTACAGAAAAAGCAAGTAAAAATGTTATTTTTGTAACTGATTATCTTTGATTTGTAACTATTATGACTGATAACGTAAGATGTCTAAGCTGAATATTTTTTTTAATTTTAATTAGTTATCAAGTGTACACATAATTAAAGAACCTATTGAGGAGCCTATGAATGAATTATAGGGACTAAATGTCTATCTGTAAGTAGATAAGCGATGAGAAACGCATGGTTCACATGCTTGAATTTAGATGAAGAAATTGAAAGAGAAAAAGTCTTGCGGCTAAATTTTTCTCTTTTAATTTCGAAAAAGGGTTGCGGCAGACTTTTTCTCTTTCAATTTCTTCATCTATCTGTAAGTAAATAACTTTAAGGTTTTATGTAAGAAAATATGTGTAGTGTAAAGATGTGTGTAAGTAAGTATATGCAAATAAGCGTTTGTCACTAACTGAATCAGGAGAACCAAAATGACGAATATTGCAATAGCTGCAAGTATTAACTTTGTGTATTGATATGGCTTGAAAAGGAAAGAGAATATCACGAGATTCTGACTTCTGAGATGTGTATTAGGTGTGGGATGAGTGGAATAAATGAGCCGTACTTTAAGGAACAAAACATGTTTGCCTGCAGAGAGTTAATTCCTTGAGCAGCATCACGTAGAAGTATCGATCGCAGATTTTTAATTATGTGCTGCATCCGTCAGTCTTAAAAATTGATTTTGAATCGTAAATGGTGAGAATTTGTAGGTCGGAGCATATCTTAAATAGTTGGGGGATTAATGAGTACTGTTCAACTTTTCTCTTTAAGCGGTAGCATATGAGGGAAGATAGGAAAAGATGTACGAACGTGTCTGAAGAAAAGATTGTATGCGAGGATAAGTATGGAGGAACGTTGTAAATATATGAGGCGAGCAATATACTTCGAAATAAAACAGCGTGATTGATATATTTGTATATGTATTGTGTATACGAAGCGTATCCTGCAGTGAAATCATTTTTTTCTGTGATAATCACGATTTTTTCTTTCCTCCTTTTATTTCTATTTCCAACGAACTTATTAAAAATCTGTATTAAGTCTAGTTCAAAATCTTAAATCATGTTATGCAATGGTATTGCTTATTACTTATTGATTCGCTGATCATTAGCCGTGTAATCGGGAACTAAATCTGAGATAAACGATTATAGGTGTTTTTTTTTTGAAGGAAGCCATAAAAATCATCGTAGCTATTGTTGTAAACATCTTACCCCAGTGGTTCTCAACCAGGCGTGCACGCATCCTTGCGTGGGAGTGCGAGACGCCTTTTTAGGGGATAGAGTTGTTCTGATAAAAATCTATCGTGTAATATGTGGTTGTGGAACCCCACGTGTAGAGGGTGTTTCAGTAGGCGTTTGAAATTGCGTTACATCCTTTTTACTGCGCAAATTTTCAAGCATATCTCCATTCAAAATGTAATTTTGATTCCGAATTGAAGTTCGTGATGAAAAATCGCATGAATTTTTCGATAAGGCAGCTGTATAGAATAATTGGTACCCTAGTGCATATCAAGAGAAAATATTCGGTTAAATCGGTGATGGAATAATCGCTTATGAATCCGAGTTATGATTGAAATCGCCGAAACGTTATAGAGTCACGGGGGGAATGTGTATGAAAATCTATGGTATTAAGAGAAAATTAAATGGAGAGGGTAAGAAGGTGTAACAGGAGCATTATTACGCACGGAATGGTAGAAATACTTCCGTGCACGAAGTTAATCTGTTAGGATACGTTGAATAGTAATTTATAAATACGGAATAGTTACTGTTATGTCACACACTATCGGGACGACTATGAAACGAAACCTTTGAGTTGAGCGCCAGTGGTAATCAATTGTCTTCTTTTATAGGTTTTAAAGAACTTGCTGCCCGATTATTGGTCTGATCGTAATCTGAGTAATAAATATAATAATCAGTAGCTGTATCAGTTGATCAGTTTGTGACAATACATCGTTTCTTTTAAATGACAGTTTATGATTTGCAATTCCTGTGGTTCATTCTTAGACTTACTGATTTTTCATTCTTCTCCTTAAAGGTAATAGCGTTACTAAAGGTCTTTTTCGGATTTTTTCATTAGTTCAGAGGTTATTTCTGATTGAATAGTTTAAATTACTTTTCAACTTCCCTACATAAACATCTTCATAGAGGTTTTCACAGGTTTCTTCTTGAAATCTGGTTTGAAAGTGACGTAAGCAAATTGCTTTCATCGTCCTCATGAACAAATATTTTATTTACTGCCTTTTAGTCTAGTGAATGATTTTGCTCTTACCTCATTTTACACTACGAAAATGTTGCGATTTTATCCATTCTAGATAAAGGAATATACTTCATAAAATTATAAAAGGTGATAAAATGGCAGTAGTTAATTAAATGCCATACTCTGGAACGTTGATTGAATAATTTTGTGCGGTGACTTTATTTTTCTGTACTCATGACGCGATAAATATTTATGAAATTCGTCCAAATATTGTATAGTTGTGCACTTAAAGCGTTGGAAATCCTTGTTATAACGCCTTTCTTGCTCGTATGCGAGATAGACGGAGGGCTTGAATTTTTAATTGAAAGCAATCAGAAAACATTTTAATTATATTAAGTTCAAATCCAAGGAGAGACACTCCTCACGTTGAGGTGGAATCCTTTTCATAATTGTTACAAAAATACTCATTTCGATTAAACTCTTTCTGTATTGACAGGGTGTTGACGAACAGGGTGGATGGGGGAAAATTAGAAAAGGTAGATGAATTCTCTTACTTGGGTAGAGTTCTTTTTTAGGATGGAAAGTGCACAGATGATGTTCGAAAAAGNTAAAATTTTTTTGAGTCATAGAGCGTTTGATTTAAATACATATCCAGCAATATTTTCTGAATGTGTCGCTAAGATTGAGCATGTTAGCAGACAGTAGTCCTATAGTATAACATTAATACACAACCTTTATCGTATGACTTTTTAATATGTAAATATTAATGCAAATCATTTAAATATTTAACTTGTAAATGTGTTACTTTAACGGATAGCTTTATAATATGTTCCTTAACGGTCAAAATTATGTATGTAATGCATTGCTTACGGGAAGTTTCCAGAGGGGATTCCCTCCCGTCTTTGGTGCCAGACAATTATTATTAAAATTGATTTTTATGTTATACCTTCCTCCAGCGTCCCCACCTAGCCAAAGGACCAAATCGCAACGTACTTATAAACAAATAATTGAATGAAATTTTGATGACAAGAGGTTAGCAAGTCACTTGAACGTGAGCTACCCTCTGATAATTTTGGAAATCTTTTATAACATAGAATATAATGACGGTAGAGTTTAATAGGAGCTGATATTGGCTCTAAGGAATCATTCATATTGATGATGATATTAAAATTACAATAATAACAATAATAATTATTCATTTTTTCAAGAAGAAAACTCACCTAATCCTCTAAACTCACCGTTTTGGTGTCAATGTTGAAAAAAAAGGCAGCTTCGGATGCAAACTGTGATACTTTTATGAAAAGATGCGTTAGATTGTTCAAAACAAAGTTTAACCAAGAAAATTAGCGAAAATGATACGATGACAGAGATTGTAGAGGACCATTATTTACCTCGTCTCATATCGTTTTCGTCGACGCGTTAGTAACATGTGTTCGTTGGAATGGCCGCCTAAATAGATTCCTTTTAATGGAATGACGTTAGTTCCCGTCGGGAGAGGTGACTGTCAGTTCTGATGGATAAAGGAACAAAAGTGAACCTCTAAAACACGACACAACGTCTTATTACTCACGGATTCCTTTGCAAGACACGGCGAAGGTGAAATTAAAGTCAACTACAAGAGTTGGCACGCTCCTTCTCAGGTGCCAAAGGGAGGGCCGCCCGCCATGTACTCCTTTTTGAATACGAGCCAATCTCCGCGACACGCAGACCTTCATTCTATAGATTCAAACAGACCTGCGTATTTGTATATATTCGTGTACGCGTAACCTTTAATTAATGACTTCCATGGGTGAAAATCAGCTTCACTGTCGTGACTTTAATATCCACCGGTTGGGAGAGACATTCAAGGTGGATCTTGTCATTGATAGGGACAGAAAGAAAAGGGGAACTTACCGTGGGAGTGGATTAACACACAAAAATGGGAGTTATTGCTACTTAAGTATCTCGAGCCACGCCCCCTTCCGCAGCGGGGCTTGAGGTAGCAAAGGGGATAATTTACTTCTTTGAATAAGGAATGATGAGGGGATCCATTCCGTAGGTTTTATTCGTGGAAAATGAAGCTATTTGCGTCCATAATTTTGTTTCTAACGAATTTCGTGGGGTAAAACTTTCTGGACATCTTCCAACCGCTTTCGACGCGCAGGTTTGCAGTGTGGCGAGATATTGGTACTCCATATCCCATAGGAAAGTTCCGATTCGTCGTAATTGCAATTCACCTCATTTTACACACCACATGCCGTAATCACAATAAAGAGATGACTTTTGCGAGGTATCTTATTTTGAAATTGAACCACGTAGTATCGGCATCGAAAATGTTTATTTACAATTCGGTTTTCTCTTACTTATGGTTTTGATTTCGGACTAAAACCACAAAAGGAAGCTGTAATGTATTGCTAACGTTGAAATCATTCCTGTGTCGCGGTGGGAAAAGTTGGAAGGACACTTATTTAGAGAATTTTCCCAAGAGGTGTGCAATCGATTCGCATAGAATTAGATATGGTTTCCACATTAATCGTGTGAAACGGTAAAAATAAAGTATATGATCTAGATTAAATTTCATAATGATAATTCCGTTTGCAATTTAGATCGAGCAACAATGTGATTTGTGCTCGAATAAGAATACGCTGTGAATTATCTTTCGTTGTTGATTCATTTATTATTTTAATTGAAACATGATTCATCTGCCCGTTTAATACGGAAAGCGACAATTTTATACTACACTTCAAATTCTTAGTCGTGGGACATAATTTCTCTTCTTTGTGATATGAATTCATTCTTTCCGCGAACGATGATACGCGACAACAATAAGTTAAAGAGGTAACTCGAACGCTTGGTGTATACACCCCCTGCCACACGCCGAAAGGCGGCTGGCAGGGTATTTATGTAGATGTAGATCAATATGAACAACTTCGTTACATTACTTTTAGTTTTCATTTGGATTAGAAATAAATTCGTAATATGTGCAAAAATTATTAAATATAAAAAATTCAAAATATGTGCAAAAATTATTAACTATCACAAACTGTCATTAGAAGTACGATTTTAATAGTCAGTATACGATAGATAGTCAGTTCTCTGAAAACTGTATTGGCAAGGTATACTGATAAAATGGAGGCACACACTTTCGTTCGGTCTTTCTTTCGCAATTTGGATTCCTCTTGCGGAATATAGAAATAAACGCAATGCATTGTATTCAGAGGGTTTGATTTACTCTTCCGGAATAGCTTGTGCCTCCGAGCATTAGTCACGCTCGTAGATTTTCGCTAACGTGTATTTCCTTTGTCACTGGTAATATATTAACGCAAACGTGGCATGATTTTGAAATACCTTTATTGCTATGGCGATTGCACTCCTGCTCGCAGCATGTTCTAAATTCAAAATGCACCTGAAAGGTCATTATAATTTCTTCGTGACATCTATGATTACGAAACAACGACTCTTTACTTTAGGGTTTTATTTTCTAGGATTTCAGGAAGACTCATTACAGTTCAAGTTGTACATAGATTTTGTTACAATTTTTTGAGGCATTCTTGAGTCTCGGAGTTCTTATTTCGAGCTCAACTAATTTCTGTACCACTGGACAGCAGTAGCTCCTCTCCTGCTTCATATTCAATGGCAGAGATAAATATTTGGAAAATTAGCATACCATGAAGCTTTGAAGGACGGCATTAATACTTGAAGAGCAAATTAAGAACGATTTANATTATCTTATTCCTCACTTGGAGTGGAGGTTGAGAAAGCACAAGCATTCTACACAATTTAAGGAAAACCTTTCTCTAATTTTCAAATAAACGGGAATAGTTTCGCTTTTCACAATTTCCCATCTTCACACTCGAGAGCACGGCAACTTTTTGGCATACAAGTATACTTTTTTGTGATTTTTAAATCACATTGAATTGATACTAAACGAATGTTCAAAGGGCTTAAATATTACATCTCATGATTGAATATTTTACTGATCATTTTAAATATTTAAAAGCGTTGCTAAAGGCTTACTCAATATTTTTATCGTAAACAGAAATTTATATAATTTTGATGGACTGTTACGCCTGATTCCTATTTCAACTGCGATTCAGTCACCATAAGAAATTCATGAGCGAATAATCATGAGCTTTCTCTCTTCTTATTAAATTAGTATAACTCATACACAGAATACAAAGAATCTGCCACCTATTTTGGATGTATAAATTTAAATTTGAAGTTGTTGGCCAAGTACCGCCGAAATGTACATTTTTTTCAATATTTTCTGAAATATAATTCCGATCTAGCCTTCAATGCCATCCTTCTTCGATGAAACTTCACATATCAAATTACAACTGATATTTATGGTGTCAGGGGCGGATTTATAAGTAGGTACAATAGACGTTAGCTGAGGGCTTCAACCATATGGGGGGGGGGCTCAATAAGACAGTGCCAATGAACTCTCAACTTTAAAGTGTACTGGTTTTTCGCTTCAAGAAAGAATTTTATGTGTGTTAAGTCTACACAATATGTTAATAGAATATATTACATTGTTTATGTCACTATGTGGTATGAAAAGGCTATCCATCATTCATTATAATTTATAAATGCTACGTATTATTATTCAAGATTTGTTTGTTTATTCTTTCCGTCGTGAAGCAACTGAGATTTCTATGGTATGTATATTTGGGGGCTCAATTTTGCGGCAAGGGTCTCTGATAGTTTAAATCCACCCCTTTATGGTGTAGGTTATTGTTAAAGGGGATGAACGGCGCTCAGAATTATTCCGGGAAAAATATCTTTTATCTTTACTATCTAATAAAATTGCTATAGTTTTACAGCATACTGCCTAATTGGCTTGCTTTTCTCTATTATTGAGATGAACGTTAATTCTCCAAGAACAAATTTTAAGAACGCATCTCCGAATTCAATTTACTGCAACAATAGATTTTAAGAACGCGAATTATAAAACCGTGTTGTATCTCCCGCTCGGCCCTCATCCCCGTGAAATGTTCTCAAATAACTCAATTCTTTCCGGAAAACGTAATTTCGATCCCTGTCCTGCGTGAGGAAACCGCAGTGATTGCCCCGCGAACTAGAAAACCTAGGTGGCGAAATCTTCTCTACGGGTGAACGAACTTCGAACGAGGCTCCGCAAGTTCGACACCGCGGGGCTGGACGGATAAAAACATTAGACTACTTGACTTGAACGAAGTTTTCCGAATCTAAAATCCTGTAAACGTCATTCCTATAGTTTACTAGGTCATCCAAGAACCTCTGACTGCTCTCATTGTGCAGCTTAGTCATAACTGGGGGAATCCCCTGAATTCCGGCAGTCTTCGCTAGGTCGTCGTAATAATCTCCTTGAAGGGGACCCATCATGTGAGCCTGGCGCCGCCCAAGGCCGCACTTGCGTCTCCGCTCAATCTCTTCATCTGCATCTGCGTCCATTTCCTCGGTCGAGGGCAGCTTTAAGGAGCCGTCCAAGATGCGTAGGAAGAAGCGACTCTGAAAACGGAAATTTTACGACAAAGGTTTACCGAAACTGTTTTTAATTAGGCGTCCGGACAACGTGTAGCGTGGCGTTAAGGATCGATCCGATTAGAATCACGGCTGACGGAATCGGGCGACAAGTCAATATAGAGCGGTGTCACATAAATTAGCGTTCACGTACGGAACGTGGGAATCCGGATGATTTGAAACAAAACAAACTCGGAATTAATAATATGTCATTGTGATAATAAAGAATTGCGTCGATCTCTTATGGTCATTTATTAATGCCGTTAATTGATGCGTCAATCAGCGGCATTAGCGTATTAATTTTTATTTCTACATTGATTCGCTACTTTATTTGTTAATTTTGCTCGTTCGAAAATTAACGGACAGATTTCGCAAATCGACTGGACTGTGATATTTGGAATTAAAATATTCCTTTTATTTACATTAATCTGTGATGATGGTAAATGTAACGAGATAGGTTTTAAGTTTTTTCGAACTATAAACTTTATTTATAAAACTTGACCATTAAGAAACTTTCATACGTATTGGACGTCCCTTTATACATGTTTCATCCAATCATTTTAAAGTGCATTTTAGTAATATGGTCTGACATCCATTTCTGAGTAATATTCCTTATAGAAGCATCAGAAGCTAGCGCATGCATATATTTGCCCTAATGTATAGATTCATTTCTTAATCTCGAAAATTGAAATTTTTTAGGGTAATACTGTTTTCAAAATTATGAAACTATATTGCAAAATGATATTGGTAACTAAAAAAATTAGGAATAAAAACTTGATGGGATCCATTCCCTGGCAATAATATCAAGATTAATTACTTTGCGGTGCAGGGATAAACTCTGGGCAAAAGTTTTACTGTTTAAAAAATTACGATATTGAAATTTTGTGCAAGAGACCGGCAATGATATCAATTAATTTAAGCACGATTCTGGATCCCCAAATAAAACGAAATTGTTTCCGAGAATGTTATCAAATAATTTTTGCTCTAATAAATGAATTTCGCCCCCAGAGATGGAAAATTTCTACTCATAGAATTTATGATAAAGTTAGGATATGAATGAAACCTTGATCCCGCAATATTTATTCGCTGACCTTACTCCCTTTCCAATATTTGATAAATAATGTTTTAATCAGTTAATAAACAAAATATACAAAGTATTATACCACATCAATACTCGAGGAGATATATACTTCAACGAAATGTCTTCTTTGTGCCACAAATGCACAGATTTTGTAAAAATCGGTATTTTATACGTCTTACAGTGAGAATGGATAGAAGAATTCCCAGAAATTTCCTTATTTTTGCAGAACTGGGGTAATATTCGATTTATTACATGTAAATGAAAAATCCAAGTTAACAAATGAGAAGAGATAATCTCGGCGTGTTTTAAATGCACAGTGGAGCAAAAAAGACACAATTATCTTATTCCTCACTTGGAGTGGAGGTTGAGAAAGCACAAGCATTCTACACAATTTAAGGAAAACCTTTCTCTAATTTTCAAATAAACGGGAATAGTTTCGCTTTTCACAATTTCCCATCTTCACACTCGAGAGCACGGCAACTTTTTGGCATACAAGTATACTTTTTTGTGATTTTTAAATCACATTGAATTGATACTAAACGAATGTTCAAAGGGCTTAAATATTACATCTCATGATTGAATATTTTACTGATCATTTTAAATATTTAAAAGCGTTGCTAAAGGCTTACTCAATATTTTTATCGTAAACAGAAATTTATATAATTTTGATGGACTGTTACGCCTGATTCCTATTTCAACTGCGATTCAGTCACCATAAGAAATTCATGAGGGAAAAATAAAAATGGTTGAGCCTGAAATTATGCTATAACTAGTTTTAAGGCTGTTAATGCGTTCATATTGATTACGTAGTTGTTATATTACTATCCAGTGACATTATATCTCGTCGTTTATTTATATTGATTTTTATAATGTAGCTTATACATTAAGTTACTTATCATAGCAGCACATATACTTATTTTTGCCGTTAACCAAAATTTTAATTTCAAGGGATAAGTTAATACCTTCAAGTGTTCCCGTGAAGATTAAGTATAGGAGTAATAATAGAAGTATCTATTCGAGCGAGATGGAACTAAGGCCTGGTAATTCAATATATTCTTAAAATGCTTCTACATCTGCATAAATACCCATCAAGCCGCCTTTCGGCATGTGGCAGGGGGTGCAAACACCATGCGTTCGAGTTACCTCTTTAGCTTATTGTTATCGCGTATCGTTCGCGGAAAGAATGAGTCCCTAAAACGACTTGTCCTCGCATCTATTTCTTTTATTTTACGCTCATCTTCGAATCGGCCGCAGTAGTAGGGGGTCGTATAATACCATTTACGTCTTCCGCAAATGTAAATTTTTTAGCAAGCAATCGCAGCCAAGCTTCTAATCTCATTTCTTTCGAGGATTCCCAACCTGCGTCTGAGAGCATTTGCGTAACGCTTGCTTTTCTATCGTGGCACTTTTTAACAAATCGAATCGCCTTACGCTGCTCTTACTCGAGTTCGCGAGCATTCGTTTCATTAGCTGGGTCCCATATACTCGCCGCATATTCCAGATGGTGCCTGACTAAGGTAAAATAACACGGCTCTCTAACCTTTTCATCGCGTCTGCCTACAATTCTCTTTATAAAACCGAGCTCTTTAGTTGCTTTACCGCATACTTTTCGAATATGTGTGCTCCAGTTATAGTTATTTGTAAGAGTGATTCCCAGATGTTCAACTGAGTCGACTACATTTATATTAGTTCCACGAAGTTAATGAAACGCTATCTTCGTTAATTGATATTTCTCTATATACGTACATTAACGAGTCATCCGAAAATACCCTCACATTGCTATCAATCTCGTCGCTCAGGTTATTGATGTAAATCAGGAAGAGTAGAGGTCCGATTACGCTGCCTTGAGATACGCCTCAACTGACTCTGACTTTATCCGAACTAACGCTATCAAGTGCCACTTGCTGTTCTCTATCGTATAGGAAATCCTTGATCCAATCAATTACTCCTTTATGAATACCTGCTAATATTAATTAAGCTTCTTTGAAGTCAAGGAAAATAGCTTCCACTTGCTTTTTGCTCTCAGCAGACTTTGAGAGATCATGGACAAATAAAGCTAGTTGGGTTTCGTATGATCGATTATTTCCAGATTATGTTGTTTCTTACCGAGGAAACGATTGCTATCCAAGAACTTCATAAGTGAGCTAACAACGACGTGCTCCATTACTTTCCCAGAGTGCGAAGTTAATGAAAACGAAAGAAAATTTCCTTTAATCCGCTTTTATAAACATCCATAAGATTCGCTGACTTCCAATCTATTGGGACTCAACCTTCGCACATGGCCTGTGTGAATATAATTTTGAGATAAGGGGCAACGCTTTCTGCCAGTTCTTTCAATAATCTAGCCGGAATACCTTCTTAACCTTAAATGGGCTTGTATTAATGTTCACTTTAGGGCCTGGTATGATAATGGTTAACTAAAAAAGTAAAAAACACTTAGTAATTTCCACAGAATATAATATATTTCACGCGACTAGTTTCGTCCTCTGGTAGACATCTTAAGATCTGAAGATATACATGTAATAAATCGAATATTACCCCAGTTCTGAAAAAATAGGGAAATCTCTGGGAATTTTTCTCTCCATTACCAATGGAAACAAGAAGAAAGACGTCTACGTCACCAGTTTTTTATAAACTCTGTACATTTTTGACATGAAAAAACATTATGACTTAAAATATACATCCCTTCAAGTATTGATGTGACATAATACTTTCTATTTTTCATTTATGAAATGATTTAGTCAAAAAAATTAAAAATAATTAATATTTTAGGTATTTTAGGGGAAGTAAGGTCGTCCAGTTAATGTCGTGGGATCAAGGTTTTAATTATTTCGGAATTTTGTCATAAATTATACGAAAAAGAATTCCTATCGCCTGGGGCCAAATTAATTTATTACTGCAAAAATTATTTGATAACATTCACGGAAAAAACTTACTTTTATTTGGTGAAAGAGAATCGTGCTTAAATTAATAAATATCGTTGTCAGTTTCATGCACAAAATTTCAATTATTTGAAATTACTGAAAGTCTCGTCTTCCATCCAATTAGTTGCTATTTTGTACAGTTATTGAATTTAAAGTGACAATTTGAGACAAAAATAGAAGAAATATGGGTATAAAAACTTGAGAGTTCCTTAAATTATTACGAATGTTACGAAATCACCCTATAAAATGGGAGCATGATAAAATTCCCAAACGTACATATAGTAATGGATAGAAGTATAATGGTACCATGCCATAGTAATGGATAGAAGATGAAAAAGAACATGACAAAATATATAAATTCTCAGTCGAGTACATCTCTTAGCCGAGAATCTATAACCACCTATCCTAATAAGCTTCCAAAACTAAGAGTTTGAAATAGTTCTAGATTAATTACGAAACTCGATTTACTCTGGTTCCTTCGCGCGAAAAAAACATCGGCATTCGGAGCAAAAAAACAGCCGACGCAATTTTTTGTATTCGGCTGGGTAGGTATTGGATTTCTGACATCCCGTTTGTTCTTTTGATAAAACCGGCTCGTCTTGGTTTATTAAATACGGACGGTAGAGGTAATCCAACATTATTCTATTCGAACGTACCTGCAAATCACATAGGGAGAACGCGCAGACGTAGAAAGGCAAACCGACGAAACAAAGAGTCGGGAATCGTGTGTGGATTAGATGTTTGTATAGCGGGCGGACGTGGTTATCCTCAGTTGTCACTCCACATGCTTCGCTCAAGAAAGGAAAGCTGTACTTGTAACCTGTGGAGAACAAAAGAATAATTCATTCGTTGAAAATAGTAGAAACTAGCGAGACAACATCGGGGCTTAGCTAGTCATGCAGTACTAGTCATGCATAACGTGTTTTCTCTTTAGAATGGATGTAAACCATGCACCCGACTTTGATACTCTCCGAAGAAAAGGAGATCGTTAAAACAACAGGGAGGTGGAATTCGTTTCTACCGGTAGATGAGCGGAGATCTTCCCCGTACCTTTTCTATGTGGGACGCTTCCAAGAGGCAGGGTTCGAACATGTCGATTTTATCGCTTAAATTAATTGAATTTAGACGATAAAATTTTTCTGGGCTTTTAAAAACGAGTTATTGTTAAAAATTATTGAGTTAGATTATTGAAAAAGTGGATTTTATAATCAACAAGTTCTGCTGCGATGGATTATCGAAGAGTATTTCACCAGTTTTAGTGACCTCTTAGTGATTGAAGTTCGTAACTTAAAAGTCATAGGCATGCATAGTGCTAAATAATAATGTACTACTATGTGAGCCTATTTAATATAGAATTCGCTTTAATCATGATGGTTTGACGAACTTAGGTGAAAAAGGTTTTCATGAAACGTTAATCTTTTGATAAGTTGTTATAGTGCTACATTTTCTTTTTCATTGTCAACCACGCACGTTTAAATCGAGTTCGCCGAGGCGCTGAAGTAATTCTCATGTTCACGTTTCAGCTTCCTCGGTGACTCAAAATTACTCTCATGGAAAACCCTCCCGCAATATTCCTATGCATTTACATAGCACTACGCCTCCCTCAGCGTAAATCTTAACAACGAAATTCAGATTGAAATTCTTGGGATTGTTTATCCACAGCTGATTTTCATTATCTGATTGTTTGCCATAATTTACGTATGTGTACCTAAAAAGGGCTGACTTAACTGCATGCAGTTAAATGCAAAATGTTGGTGAATGGATGCCAGTCTAACACACCCACTTACGGAAGGAAATGGAAACTTTCAGAAAGAAGAGTGGTTTATGACAATTTTTTAGGTTAGAATTTCGTATTTCGGCATTAAAGTACCTTGAGAGATTGCTCTGTCGAAATTTTAAAGTCGACTGTTTCTTAATGATTATTATCCTCAAAAAGTTTTCAAGAAATAGTTTTAAAAAAAGCTTCCATACCCATTTCTGTTACTGCTATGTTACACCCTTATTTGATAAAAGCAACAGCTCAATTGATGCCATGCCAGATGTAAAAGTAGTTATGACATCACAAAAAAATCACTACGTGGGACTGGAAAATCATTCCTCGGGAGGATTTTATAGACGAATGATTACTATACTTGTAAAACAAACTGCCAGAATTAATTAGAACCATTACTTGAGTATCAAATCACTATCTCACGAGGATAAAAATATAATAATAATAATAATAATAAAGGACTTTATTCAGGGCGAGATTGAGACTAACAAGTCTCTTCTTACATCTAACCCTTCATCTAGCCCCTGAGGAACATATCTTGTGACAATTTCTTTATCCACTTTTCCAAATCAACTTCTTTAGTTAAGTAATGGGATGAGTAGGTATAGGATTAAGGAACATCAATGTAGATAACTCATTGACTGCATTTCTCCTGTTTAATTTTAAATTTAATTTAACCATATAGAGGATTTTCTAGAAGAAGAGCCTATTTAGAACATTCCCTTTCGTATCTGTCTTAGTAAATAACAATCTATTCGCCTTTATTCTCCATCGTAAACCTTTAAAAATCCCATTTAATAATAAAATAGAATATAAACGTATTTAATACGCGCGGGATTGGGACTATAAAGTTGGGTTGCCATCTCCTTAAAGGTTGATTCCGGGAGTTTTCCATTCCAAGAGTAGGAAATTCCGGGAGATTCCCGGAGCTTAAATTTGAATATAATTTCAAATACCGAAGAATGTCTATTCCTCATTGATGTAAAGCATAAATACGCAATTCAACCATAACTGAATTAGCACTACCCATAAATATAATTTCAGATGACTTAACAATGATATTGAGCCTGAAGATGTAAGACCTTCTTACGAAACCGGTCGCAGAATAAAACCTGTGGAAAATTACGAAGGATTTTAATTTCATTTAGTATGGCTTTCCACCAAGTAACGCCTGATCATATCAATTTTATTTTTGACTTAACAATATTTTCTTAACGGAATTATGGAAATATCACCCCTAGAAACTTCCAAAATATTTCCAAATATCTTTGTATGAAGATGGGTTAAAATTTACATTCCTCGCAATAGATTGTCAACGTAAAGGTACACACATAAATATAAGAAAAAGCAGGCATAACATCCATAAAGTTTATTATTTTCAGTGTTGAGAACAAAAACGCTAAAATACAATCACATCTATTTATCTATGATATATTTTTGTCTTCGATATAGGGAGATTAATTTTGTTAATGCTTTAATATGCTGTTAATAATAAGTTATCTATTTAACTGATCAAAAATGCGAGGTGTATTTACATTGACAAAGAGCAGTTTGAAATTGAGAGACTAAACGGTTTACCTTCGGTATCTCTCTAGTTATTGATCCCGGATTCGAATATAAAGGAAGTGAGATTATTATTGAGTTATTTCAACAACAACTGGCACACTTTGACATCCTCACGTCCTCCTTAAAATTAGCGGCGGGTGAGAGGTGTCATTACAATTTTTGGGTTACTGTTCAGATGAGACTACTAGGTTGAGTTTTGTTAAGTAAAAGAGGGAGGAAAACCCCCTCAGTACGGGAGGCGGGAGTTTTTGAAAATTATTCTCCGATTCCGGGAGTTTCCCGGCGAAAACGGGAGTTGGCAACCCTGCAATGAAGCCCCCTCATTTGCATTTGCATCTAACACATGATGATAAACGCAAAAGATGCCTAATAGTATGATTGAAAATTTCCTTTGCAGTTTTTGTTTGAGAGTTTCATCATCATTAGAGGCAAATCACTCGCCACACAATAAACTCAATCGCCTCCTTCTATAACCACTAACGCTTCCGCATACCTGTGCAGTAGAATATGTAGTCCACTTCCTCACTCGATCCATCTCTAAAAACAACTTCCTTTCCAGTCATTGACACTACTTCCGGTTTCTGTGACACGTTTTCAGGGAACTGGGTTTTGATCTCAACCGTCATATGATGGCTAAGGATTACCTGGAATTAGAATACTTCCCTTGAGTAAGAAAAGGCGCAAAATTAAATTATTACGGCTTCAATTACGGGATTACGATTACTAGGCGATTACCGTTTTCGCCAACTTTGACACTTCCAGCGCAATGTCCATTCCTGATGGTCCAGCGCCTATTACAGCTACTCGTTGATTCTCGAACGTTTCAGGAATTCTGTAGTCGTGGCTGTGGATCTGCTTCCCTTGGAATGAATCTTGGCCTTGGATTTTAGGGATAAATGGAGTGGAATAGTGCCTAAATTAGAGTAAAAGATTATAAGAAAGGTTACCTACTCGTATTTATAAATTCATCAGCCCAGTGGCTGGTTGGATCTTCGGTTTCTTGTGAATCGCGCCCATTGAAAATCGCGCCCAGTACTATCCCTACCCTTCAACTAAACATTTTTCCAAAATAAACTGACGCCCCTAACTCCTTATCTATGATTTGGACTGGATAAATGTCAAAGGTATTTTTTTATCGATTGAGTAAATTATTTAAAAGCGAATATACTGATTGTTATTATTAGTATTATTATTTTCACGTGTTTGCCCTCGCATATCTCCGGTACTGATAGTGAGGATTTTTCTAATTTGATCGATCCCCGCAGGGATGAGCCTGGGCTCGGGAGATCTCGAAAGGATTGACCGTGGGGCTCAGTTGCCGTCCAGCAACCCAAAACAAATCCAATGTGTTACCAATTAAGGACGGCATCCCATCACTAGGAATGAATTTTTAAACTGGGCGAGATCTACATATATTTTCGAATGGGCGCGATTTTCATGTATTGGGATCCTCAACCTCGAAATTAACTTTGGGAAGGAAATTAATCAACAAAGCAAGATGAGGAGTGAGGTAATTTGCTCTGCTTTCCTCTCTGTACCTGAATGAATGGAATATATCGACAGAGGTGCAGATAAATGACCCAACAAAAATTTTTTTCTAAGTATTCCATAGGGTTAGAATAAAATTCACAGTCGCTGGCGATGTCTTGTGGAAATACGTCATGATGAAGAAGAAGACTGTTGTACTTTTTCCACAGTATAAAGTTTATTAAAAACAAATAAATAATAAAATAACAAAATGCACGACTAGTTTCAGCGATTGATCGCCATCATCAAGTGACATAGCAAAAACGGTAAGCAATTATATATACAAGGAAGACTGGTGGAAAAATAAGGAATTAGGGAAAGAAGGGATGGAGGAACAGCAGAGAGAAAAAAAGGGTGAGTCAGGGGCATGGAACTGGAGGTAGAGGGACACTGTCAGCAGGAGGTAAAATGCATCGAATCAGTGGAGAGTGGGAAGGAAAGAGGTGCTCGTTAACCACGGTACACTTTGTGGAATTTGTATGAGAAATTATCTCAAACTGTTCTAGGAAGTTCAGCCTTTGATTCTTAGTAGTGCATAGTGCATTCTTAGTAGTGATTAGTCGTGCATTTTATTATTTATTTGTTTTTAATAAACTTTATACTGTGGAAAAAGTACAACAGTCTTCTTCTTCACCATAGGGTTAGGCCTAAATGATTGCATTATTCTGCATCATTCACATAATGAAAAAGACTTACACGAAAGTAAATTAAGGTGTTTTTTCCTCACTCCAGTACCCAAATATATTAAAAAGATTCCATTAATCAAGTAATTGTAGGATGAAATATGGTTTCATACACATTGCTATTATTCTCTAATGGTATGCTACAAATAAAATACCAAAGGAAAATCGCAAGCTCAGTGTATTTTATAGCACAGTGTAGGTTAAAGCTAAATACATTGATACCTCGACTTAGGAACTTGATTCGTTCCAGTTCGAAGTTCGTAACTCGAAAAGTTTGTTTCTCGAAACCCGGTTTTCCATCACATATTTTTGTTTCTTTCGGTTCGTTCCTAGCAATAAAGTTCGTATCTAAATTTAAAGATGGAACAAGAAAAAAGGGTATGTAGAGCTGTTCGTAAGTCGAGGTACCACTTTAGTTTAATTTCACCATCAAATAATGTTTTTATAGTCCATCCATAGAAACCACTCGATTTCACCTTTCACACTTTTGCCACATCTCCGAAAAACTGTTACTCACCCGTTGCAAACCATCACGGAGTCGAACTCGTACTCTTCAACTCGGTTATTTTTCAGATCTTTCACTTTCACAGTCCATAGTTTTCCTTTAGGTTCGACAAGAAGCACTATGTGATAAAACTGATGGAAAAAAGGAATTAAAAATTTCAGTCGATATAGGCAGCAGTAAAATGAGCAAATTTTGATGAAAAAACGAAATGATCTCAGAAATTGTCGAGAATCTCAATGTGTGTTTACTTTACGTTCACTTCATCTGGAATGGAAAAAATAATCCTTGCGATTTTTACATGGAGCTACTAACATGTGTGTGGTATTACCCGGGAGACTAAAAATGAAGACCAAGACTAATCTCTAGATTTAAAGCCTCTAGACTATCTCCTAGATTTAAATTGAGCAAATGGTAACTCTCGTGTTGTCTGTTACATTTATCACCTAGAGTAAAATATGCTACGGCTAATTCATATAGAATTTCTCAGTCATCTGCCGAACGAAGACATTTAACTATGGACGAAATTTTTAATTTGTTATTTGGTAGTTTATGCTGGGGAAATCAGATCATGAAACATTCTCGACTCTGAGTTTAGCTAATAAAAGTCAAGCATTGGATCAAATATCATTTATCCAATCCAATTTATCCAATGCCTTTTATACGTAGTTTAATGATAAAGATATTACAGTGAATAAAACCCGACTTTAAGACGAAGGCATTTGAATAGGACAGATTTTGACAAAATCACGGAAAAGTTTGTCGAAGTTTGCTTCATTTTAAGTCGTATACAACGTTTGACGATATCAATAAGATATTTTAATTATTAAATGACTTATAACGATACTTATTTTGAACTCGTACGGTCATTGTTTTAGTCAAACACCATGCATGCGATACAAACCGAGCCCTACGAGTATCACTAATTGTAAAATAGTTAGATTAGCTGATCCTTTATTGGCGAGGTTAGGCCCATCTGTCTTCCGCATAACCTCGAAAGTCATTATTATATATACAATGATCAATTAAAAGCAAAAAGAAAGAGTAGACTCTGGGAACAAAAAACTCTGCAACTGAAGGTTGAAGAAGAAAAATCCACGTTGAAGGGAATCACCCACGAAGAATGGGGATGAAAAAAATTCGCGAAAACACAGTAGATACAATATGAAGGCAATTTTATAATAACATACAGGCACTAAAATATATTCAAATTTCAAATGAAAATGAGAAAAGAAAATTCAAAAGTGCATATGGAAAATAAACGCATAAAACATTACGCAAGAAAATATACACTTTCAAAATAAGAAACGTAAATAGACAAAACACAACATAGAGGCACCATTGCAATGTATCCCTTTAATTAACAAGATGTCGACCGGGTAAAAGAATTTAATGCTCAGTGTATAAAAATCCCAAAGTATATAAAGTTTCAAAGTTGTTAAATGTGCGGTTCTCGAGCACTAGGAGAATATAAGTGCATAAAGGGCCGAGGCGTTGTGAGAGGCAGTAAGACTATCGCCACGGGCACCTCTGGAAGGGGCTACAAAGTGAATGTTTAAGTATTCGGTTTTTAGCGTTACAGATTTTGTTTAAGAAATATTATAAATTTCAGTAAGGAGACGGTCATTCCTCTCTTTTTATTTTCGAATGATTTCCAGTCGGTTCAGCGCAAATATTTGGGGATAAAATAAAAGACGGCGTATTAGATCTCGCCTTAAGCGCCCAAATGGCTCGGCAAGACCTTAGATACACACAGTGACGGAGGGAGGAAAAAGGACCGTTTGCTCTCCCTTTAAAAACGTCAAAGAGACGCTTTGCATTTCCATATCAAACTTTAAGCGATAAGCTACCCATTTTAGCTCTGTTTAATTAAACACGTTTTATTTCTTTCCTAGAAAACTTTACGATTTTCATTCACGTAATAATTACTTGTCTTTCTAATCATGGCGTAAGTCCAGCTTAGTCTTTAAGTTTAAGTTTTTGTTTTTACTTAATTTCGCTCTAATCATTGTGTTGATTGTGATATTTACTGTATGTTTTATTAATTTCCATTGAGAAGCCGACTTTACCACTATGTTGATTATATTACGTTGGTATATTCGAAATGTTTACATGAATTTTTGTATTTTTTTAGTTTATTATTCATTAATTTTTATTATTCTAATATTTCATCTTTATTCTACATTTTCTTATGCCTTTATATATTTATACTACCTACTTCTTTATTTCAATTCCAACATCTGTTTTTATCTGAATTATTTGTAAGAATTATGCATCTTTGTCTATTTTTTCAGCTTTGTTGCTGACACTTTTATTTTACCTATTTTTCCTCGTCTCTCAAACTTTACTTGCTACCATCAGTAGGTTTCGCAGTTTTTCACGCCTCCCTTCACGTGGGTATGTTCCTACAGGGTTACAATTTTTTCCTTACTGCAGACTTAGGTTTTCTTATGAACCCGCATAATAGCTCCTTCTTTTATTGCTTTCCTTCTGTTCAATTTCCAATACCTCTTTCATTCTATCTATTGTTACCATTATGTCTTCGTTCTCGCCACAAAGTGACGGTGTTATGGGAACGGACTGATAATAATAATAATAACAAAACGTCTTTATTAGGGCGAGATTGAGACTAGACAGTCTCTTCTTACATCTAGCCCTTCGTCATAGGGAGCATGAAAGAAAGAGACTGCATGAAAAAAGACCGCAAAAGAAAACTACTTAGTGGGTTTAGAAACCTAAGTTTGCGCTTAGGAATATCTGATATCAATTTCCATACTATTACATAGATAATTAACGTCTTCATTTAAAATGATCTAATTAAGTGACAGGTATCCAGGATTACTGATCACCTTTATCACCCACGACCACCTTTACTTCTTGATAGTGATATACGTTCTACTGATGAATTTGAGTGATTCATTCGGCATTTTGTTAATGTAGTTCTTATTATCCTATTTAATATTTTAAGGTCTGTTTCACTCCATCTGATAATTCCAAATGAGTATGTTAGAAAAAGTACAGCATGTGTGTTAACCGCTTTACTTATATTTCTAGAGTTAAATTTGTTCATATATTATTATTATCATCATCATCATCACCATCACCATCATCATCATTATCCTCATAAACGAAATCCTCTTTGCTTCTTCCAAGACGAACTGTGTACACGCTAATATATAGAGATACAAATGGACACACGTGCTAAGTTACATAAATTACGATTCACAAATTTGGTCACTGTAGCAGGTTTGCGAATTCTGACCAAAAAAGGAGAAAACAATTTGGAGCATCAGACAGAATAAATATAGGATTGTCAGCAACCTTTTCGGAAAGCTCCACAAAAAAAACTATGCTTTTCATGAGTTTTCCGTAACTCCGCACAAAATGTCCCTTGTATAACCCACGCCTAATTATTAAAAAATCTTAGATTAAAATTTTCACTATGCAATTATAGGGATTAACAGAGAACGTAATAAAATTACCTTGGTATGTTCCTTAACCTTAAAGTCGTCGGCGTAACTTTCCAAGAAGTTGAGAATGTCCTGAGATGGAAGATACGACTTGCTTTGCTCTGGAATGGGATAGTCCAGGTAGCCCATAACTTCCTTTGGCAAATTGGTCCTGTAACGAAGCAGTGAAAAAATCTATAAGGTAAAGGAAATGAGAACAATACTTGCAAAGCGCGACCACTGAGAAACCTAACCTCCGCTGGTTGGAATTTTCTAACGGTTATTTTGCTCGCAAACAACGGCTTTTTGGAGCTTTTCTCGAATTCTAAAGTATAAAAATATCACTTGGGACATTTTAAGCGTATTTCACAAAATTCCGGACGAATAGATGAAATTACAACGATGTAAGTGTCACTCCGTTTTTAATGTACTTCAATGGAAGCGTCTATGACTTCGGTGGAAGCGGTCCCGGGTTCGATTCCCAGAGGAGGCTCACGTGCAAAATGACCTTAGCTGTCGAAGCCCTTTTAAATTACTACTGCTCAATGAATTTGACGATACCATGAGCAGGTGCTGCGCAAGGGCGCTTCCATTACCATAAAGCTACTCTTGTTATTTTCATCAGTAGGAAACGTTTATAATTTCTCTTTATCTGTGTGGAATATCAAGCATTTCGCGCAATTTCATCGACCGGAGATCCTTTTCCCAATGAATCTCCGTCTATAATCGATGCCATTAATGGACACCTTTCCACGTATTTTCAATTTGTTACGTTATTCTTCTCAGAAATGAGTAACGAATCCCTTTCGCCCGCCGCATTTGGTTTTCCATCAACTTGCGCATTAATATTTCGCCTACTTTTTGGTGTCGCATAAAGCAGCAAAAGCCAACCTTGCAATCGCAATTTATAATCCCCACGCTGGCGACAGCAGCCTCAATAAAATTAATCTGCCAGTATAACTGTAAAAGCATGTCATAATTGGTTTTGGGCCTATGCCAGGGTCGTAAGCAATTTTGGTGTCAATCCTTTTATTTATATGGCGCATTTCTATAATACATTACGAGCTGAGGATAAGTGCCCAATCGCATAAATAACACAAGACTATCGCCACGGGCACCTCTGGAAGGGGCTNGTCTCTCCCTCTCCATTCACGAAAGACTTTTACAAAAGTAATTTTACCGCTGTGCATAACATCCACAAAATATGAAAACGTGTCGAATTTTACAGTGAATCTTATTCGTCGATTTAGTAAATTGATATCACAACTAGCAATTTTAAATTCTTCATGGAATACCCCCTGCGTCAACGTTCTCTATGTATGCGTTGGTCCAACGTTACGTGAGATTTCACCGCTCACGTTGTCGCTTAATCATGGTAAATGAATTTATAAAGCTTTGCAAAACTGATATTAAAAGATAAAATATGCGGCTGAAATAGCATTTGCAAACGGAAAAAGTAATAAATTGAATTAAATTAAAATTTCGCTTTGATAGAGATTGTATTACTTGATTTCTTCAAATGGATATCATATCACCAGAATTATAACTACGATGATCAGTTTTCGAAAGCCAAAAATATTTAATAAACTTCTTAAGGTGATATTTATTTATCAATAATGAGTTAATAAATAAATAAATGTGCATAACGTTACTGATGAGTAAAATTAAAACAGTAATTTACAAAAGTTTATGAATACATCATAGCGGATGATGCGTTCATAAATCTTTTATAACTATGAAATGAAGACTTTTCACGAATCAAGCTCGACTTTCATCTTTCGTTTCTTTGTCATCACAAAAGCCGAAATATTATTGGAGTAAGTGGAAATTATCAATCAAGCTTCGATGATCTTATCAGTTCATATCTATGATCTTCGGTCAGAACCTAAGTGATAAAGTTTGCCGTCGTGGGCGAAAGCCTTTGGCCGCCAAAAACCAACTATTCTCATTCAAAACCACCCAGTATTTCACTCATAATTCAGCCGTGGATTAAAGATAGGGGGTTGCGATACTATCAGATGCTCAAGTTTGGAATTCGAAGTTTTAAGTTGACAATCAAATCTCATCTGGCAAATAGTCGAAAAATGAAATGCTAAAAGATTCTCTTAAGTCCATCTTAGGCTTTCTTTTTGAAGGTCTCATCTAGAAAAGGTTATCATTCACACTTGAGATTAATTTTCAGTTTATCTATTATCACTTGTTTGCTATCAAGCACTTCTGTAATGCAGATAGTGATATTCAATGGACAATTTCCATAAGATAACGACTGAAACTATTTCCTACAATGGAAATCGACATAATTTAGATTCCAAGCATTGAAATATTTTCTAGTTTCACAAAATATCGAAACATAACGAAACATATCTGATAGAAGTCTGTAAAAGAAATTTAAAATTTTTACCTAATTTATTGTCCAGATGTATCATGTTTGCCGTGGATATTTAACTCAATATATTTTTTATTTTTTAGACTCTTTCTTGGCCCTTGGCTTCGCTAGAAGAAAACTTAAGTTGGAAAATCTGTACTTCTATTTTTTTTCAATTTTTCATCCACCTAGATTTAGAATTCCCACGAGGTGCTTCTACCTTGAACTCAGCTCCAAATCTTCTTTGTACAACAGAGGTAATTTTTAGTTAAACTTACCAAAGAGCTCAATTTACTTTCGATTCTAGTGAGAGTAAATCAAAAGTGACTCTGAAGCATAAGTAATTTTTTAACATTTCTATAGAATAAAAAATATTCTATAGAATATAAAATTTTCAGAGAAAAAAAGAACTATATAAATCGAAATTTTTAATTCTTTCAACAGGTTATTTCTTTCACATATACTTAAAAAGTTACAGTTATGTTAAATAGATCCCTAACTTCATGGAAACCTTGTGAAAGGAAAAAACAATAACACCAAGAGATACAAGCCTGGAAATAATAAAGCTGTTGATTAAACTGTATGTAGTTGTTCTCCGCTGGGACACAAAAGGTAGAAGATTAGAAAAAAGATACAGCAAGGCAGGCATAAATTTGTTTCCACTAAAGAAAGACGTAAATTTAATACAATGGTTAAATGAATGTTATAGATATCCCTTGGAATGGGAGTGAAGAACGAAACGTACGGAGGATGTACAAAAAAGGCAAAAACTAGTGAAACCCCTGAAACAGAACAGTTTTTTGAAGATAGAAAAACGATGGAAGAATGCTTGAAATGATTTGAGAGAGGCAGGTGATGGGAAACGTAAATGTCAGGAACTATGAGAAAATTTAAAGATTGGCAGAAGACAGATTAACTTAAGGTGCTGTGGAGAAGCGATCTTCGGTAAATGACCCATGATGATGATGAAAAATAAGATTCAGTCAACTTAATTTAATTTCCACCCGCAGAATATTAAGTCTAAGAAAAAATAACTATTAATTGTACCTATAGATTATCTGAAATCGAAATCCTTAAAGAAAGGAAATGACAGGTAATTATCGACAATTTCTGAAATTAATATGCGCGATTAAAAAAATTCTTTCACTGAGGTCTTAGGTACCGAAAATTAAGTTTCGTGATATTTTTTCAACACGAAAGGGTTAATTAACCTCATTTCACGGACTTGATTTTGGGTTGGAGTTAGATGACTTGCAGATTACCGAATCTTCAGGGGGAGAGACGGGGAAAATGAAAGGACACCGCGTATGATTCTCACAGTAAATGACGCGCGAAATCAGTTGTTTTGTTTTATAAAACTTGCCTACGTAATCAATGCCCAACTGTGGAGAATTTCAATAAAATGCAGAAAGGTGGAATTGCTTCCATCTGTCTGTACAAAGAAATCATTACGCATTATCACTTTATGCATTGTTCATGGGATACCGCCATGCGGGTAACGGATTTCTCTTGTAGAGAAGAGAAAAATTTCCAACGTTGTGCTGAGACAGTCGTAATGGAATGAATACCCGGAAACCGATGACTGTTTCCGATAAGTATGATAGTTATGGGAGTGAAACCATCCGTATCAGTTGCTACTTCATAAAATTCTTCGAACATTCAACTCTTCTTTACTGGCTCAAATTTAGATAACGCCGGGATAACAAATGGAAGGGAGAAGGAACTCCATCTAGAGTTTCCACATTATAGCATCAGGCAATGCTATCGAATGCGAGTACATTAATATTCCAAAAGTGGCATTCTGTTACGACTCCGTAGATATTAAGGGATAAAAAAGCGAGTGCAGTGATCAGATACACTTTGCTTTCGCATATCTTCCACTAACAATCAGAGAAGTGATCCTTGTCGGAGCGTTTTAAAAGTGCTCCGTCAGCAAAGGCCATTACGCAAGTATGGCCCATCACAGGGAGTTGAACCCACGACCGCTTCCACCAAAGGCGAACGAGCTACTTACTTGGCCATGAGTAATTGTACCGAGAAAATTTTTGGGCTACATACGCTACATTGAACGGTGCAAATCCTCAGGAAATTATGGAAATAATTCTCGAAAATGGTTTTCTCAAAGAATTAAGAATCAATGAATTTTCGTATTTTTTGAGTTGGTTGCGTGGACTTGAAGATGGAGGGTGAAGTCAGCAAAAATTTATCGTATTTATATCTGCACGAGTGTAAAATATCTGATAAAGCATCGACTTGAATAAGAAACAGATTGTTTGCTTTCCTGAATAACAAAGCTTTCTTTTTGGAGATAGCAGTTACGTATGCCGCAAGGACTTTGAGCTCAATTATAAAAATTTCAAAACTATCGGTAAGCAAAATTGACTATTTAATTTAGATTATGGAATCTATAGTGGAAGGCGTTACTTAGTGGAAAATCATCCTCAAAGAGAGAGAAACTTTGTATTTTTCCACAGGATATTTAATCTACGACAGGTTTCATACAAGCGTGCTTGCATTTTCAGATACAGGAAAACAGGAGTCCAAAAATATATGATAATATTTTACTAGTATTCTGTAAATGCAGAGCCGCGCCTATGGGCGCAAGGGGTGCAATCGCACCCGGACGGCGGCATCTAAAGGGAAGCAAGAGGAGCGTAGCCAACCATTATTATTTTTATAACAACATTATTTGTTGCTTTCTATGTGATACGACTTATCTAAGAATGATTATGATGCGAAATAAAAGATTGGCAGAAATTTAGAAGAAAGAATTACGGATAACTAAAGAAGAGAAAGAATNGAGATTAGCTTCTCTGGGATACAAATAACATTATCACGAAACGAGAAAATTTGTGAGCACTCATAGCCAATAAACCTCTTCAGGTCAGGAATATATCCTCACTAAAGATTTGATCGGACTCTTTTCTAATTCTCAGATTTTCTTGTTTTATTGACACTTCCAGAGAAAATTGCTGCTAAGATAATGATACTCAAAAGCAATGAGTGCAGTGGATTTAATCAAAGAATTGAAATCGATAAAAATTTTCTGGTACCAAGAATAAAACCTCTTCAGGTTAGGAATATATCCTCACTAAAAATTTGATCGGACTCTTTTCTAATTCTTAGATTTTCTTGTTTTATTGACACTTCCAGAGACAATTGCTGCTAAGATAATGATACTCAAAAGCAATGAGAACTATTAACACATAATGACCATTCTCTATGAGAGCATACGGAATAGGCATAAATAATTGTTTATGATGTTTTGTGACCTATGTAACCATAGGAGTGAAGTCATAAGACACTGGGTTTTCATAGACTAAAAAAATAATTTTAACCTGCTAATCAAGATATGTATGGTTTGGTGTTTAATTTTAAGGGGTGAAAAATCATGTTCGTACCCGGGCGGTAGATAGGTTAGGCGCGGCTCTGTGTAAATGTATAGAAATTTACTATATATTCTTGGTCTAATGTTTTTCTATACTTGAAGATGCAAGTACGCTTGTGTGACCGGTCGTAGATTAAATATCCAGTGGAAAAATACGAATTTTCTCCCTCTCTCTCTTTATATAATCTTGATTCGTGGAGATACTGCTTTGACGACGTTACGTCTATAGAGAAAAGAAGGTCATCGATCTTCCGAGATAAGTACAACCTTAATCCGAGCCAGATGCTTTCCCCTTACCCGTGATCTTCAGTAAAAGAGTAAACTTACAGAGCTTAATATAGAAAGCAATGGATAAGACTCTGAGTCAAGAGCCATGAACAATTTTTTTCGATAGGAAGTGAGTTTATTCGTCGTCGACGCCCGAAGTTACATCTTTTATTTCTTCATTCGGTTTTTGTGTGACGAAAATGAGAAATTAATTTTTAATAATTCTGAGAAATACCTCCGAGTAGTTTTTGCATTTCATTCTGTTTTTACGGTTTAAAACTATCCAAAAGTTAGAGTTAAAGTCGAAAAAGATCAGCCACACACTAAGGCAGGATAATTTACTGCAGACGGTATCGGATGGAGTGGCGGAAGTGAATAACTTCAGAGGAAAGGCTGGGATGAGTTACGAGGGACAGGTGACGGAGAGCGAAATAGCCTGGAATATGAGGGAATGAGAAGATCGACGGAAGACGCTTTGAGATCTGCAGCAAACATATCTTCGGAAAGGAAATCCGCGATGGTTAACACTCCCGTACGCAGAATTGCGATGGTTGATTTTTAATTTTTGAAATCTTCACCGGTAGCCGTACCCGACATTTTAACTTTCCAGACTTTCTTGATGATCCAAATGAAGTTCATATCGTAAAGTATAAGGAAAGTAAATCGAATAAACTTTCGTTCGCTGAAAACTGGTACTATCCGCTAATTCTCCACTTGGAATATAAAATTCTGTGAGAAAAATTTTACCTTCTTCATTCAAATGGTGCATCACATCCAACACTACAAAAATATTTAAATAATAATGTATTATACGCAGCCAGCGTATCTGCTTCCCGGGTGCGAGCATTATTTGCCTCCTCTTAAAATTAAATACCAAAACCATACAAATCCTGATTTACAGGTAAAAATTATTTTGTAAGACTTTGAAAAATCATTGTTTTATGACTTCGTTCCTAAACATACATTAGTCACCAAACATCAGTAAAAATTAAGTATGCATATTTCGTATACGGACATTGTGAATGTTCATTATGAGTAAATAGTTCACATTGCTTTTTGACTATCATTATCTTAGCGGCAACATTCTCCGGAAGTGTCAATACAACGCCCAAACCTATTTGCAAATTAGTAAGGACTCCGATCAAATCTCTAGAAAAAATATATTGAGAAACCTGAAGAGAATTTATTCTTCTTATCAGAAATCTTTCATGGATTACAATTCTTCGATTAAATACACAGCACAAATGTTCATTTCTCCTTGGGTTATCCGTAATTCTTTCCACTGAATATTCGCTAATCTTTAATTTCACATTATAACCTTTCCTAGTTCGTGCGTATCACACAGAAAACAACAAATAATGTTGTTGTAATATTAATAATGGTTGGCTTCTGTTGCCGCCATTAGGAAACCGCCGCAGGGGTGCGATGCACCCCTTGCACCCATAGGACTTTGAAAAACCATTGTTTTATGACCATTCCCCATTCGTCACCAAACATCAGTAAAAATTAATTATGCATATTCCGTATGCTGACATACGGAATATGTCTGGCTCTGATTATACATATAAAAAACATATTACAGATTTTATGAGTATTTCTCAAGTTTAACTGGTTAAAATAACTATTAAATTTGTGGCCTGACGATGGCTATTATTAGCTGAAATCGGTTGCCAATAATTTCTGTGAAACTAGCATAGCAGTTTAAGTCATTAATGTTCTCGAGTATCACAACGTGACGACTGATTGCATCGATTTTTTTCTCAAGTGTTTAATAAAGCGCTTCCTAAGAAAGATCAATATTAAACTTTATTATGTATTATTACGACTAAATAACATATTGCTAAAAATATTGCAATAAAACCAGACCCTTTATAAAGACTTGTTAAAATATCTTCATTTGATTCTTTTCTGTCTCAAGAAGTTGCAGCATTTTCTATTTATTCCTCCATTGTACTCAATTGGCTCGGGATACAATCATAGGGTTATCCTGAAATCTTATGATTTCATCCAGATTACACGACTTAATATTCATCAAATTAATATGAGAACAACTCAACGAAATCTTCGCAACAGGTATAAAACACGATAAAAATTAATATATGGAAAATGGGAACTTCTTTATCTCGAATTTTTTTAATTAAAATATAATCAAGCGGCTCCATCTTACGTTCTTACGCGGCCTTTGCCGTACTCGCGCGTGATGTGTGAACATACGTTCCATGAAATAAGAAGNGACCTTAGATATATGGAAAATGGGAACTTCTTTATCTCGAATTTTTTTAATTAAAATATAATCAAGCGGCTCCATCTTACGTTCTTACGCGGCCTTTGCCGTACTCGCGCGTGATGTGTGAACATACGTTCCATGAAATAAGAAGCAGCGAATGAATTCCGTCCTAGAAATTTAGAATCTGATTTTTATTTACTAATAAGAAAAATTGGTGGCGTTAGAGAGACGTATTAATGTCAAAGTAAATATTTTCAATCTAGTCCACAAAAATGATAAATCAGAAATCTTTTATGAAGTAATTTATGGGACGAGAACTTGAGTTGGTGCTTCTCATGCGAAGGAATGTCTGCGATGGAATTTTCAAACCGAAACATCATTATGTTCGGAAGCTCGGGCTGAAAACCTATCGAGATTAGCTTCTCTGGGATACAAATAACATTATCACGAAACGAGAAAATTTGTGAGCACTCATAGCCAATGCGAATGAGCAAGAAGTCATCATTATCCTACAATTCTCGTTTCTGGTACGAGATCTCGACGAAGGTTACGATCTTAGGTTAGGTCAACCACCCGCACGGAAGTCCGTATCGCGCATATTTACAGAGAGTTAGAATACTCGAGAAATTCTGGGAGCTGATTTTAAAACAGCCTCCTCTTTGGAAATCATCCAAACACAAAATGTCCGTCCGTACGCATTATCGTGGGGGTAAGATGGGAGGATTGTGGCTTGAGAGGACCTTGGAGAGGCCTTCAAATATCAATAAAGATAATAGAGCAAGATTTTTCAAACTGCTGCTCCGTTTAATAGGTCACAAAATTAATAAAATGGGCCATTAAATTTGAAAATTAGGGCGACGGAAGAAGCCAAAGAGAAGAGGCAATCGCATTCGTGGCAGTATCACTCCTTAGAAGTATTCGTAAATCATTAGTTATGGAGTATTACCTCTAGCCTCTTATTTATCGCTCATACTTCACCGTTTTGTAGCGCTATTCTTCGCACGGTCGATTCCAGCAGAACGTTTGAAAAACGCTGTCATGGGTCACATGAGTGTTCGCTGTTATCGAATGATTAATTGCTCATATATCAAACCTTCAGATTTTAAAGCACATTCATGCCCAGCTGGCTGAAGTTGAATCGATGATGATTGTTGGATTGGATTTGAATTATAGACCGTTAGCCTTTGCGATAGCTTCCTCGATAATATTCCGCACTGTTAGGTTTTGGTGTTTGAAAGATAAAATTCAATTTAATCAAAGCAGGCTCAAAATATAAAAATCATTTGGCGGGAAAACGATCTTCTCTCGTTTCTTTTGTTTCCATAACAGGAAAATCTATCATTTTCAACCTGAATTCATCGATTAGAACAGGATGATCCAAACTTTATAACAAGAAAGCCGAGAGAAATTTTAGCAATCACGAGGGTGAGCAAGGATATATAAATTATTAATTAAATAAAGGATTAGGCTACCCTTATTTCGAATATTGCTATTTTCACGTAGATTTCCTCAAAAAGCTCGTTTGCGAAGTTTTAATTATTAAATTTAAACTGAACATATAAAGAATAAGCTATGTGGTGCGAAATTAAATGAAAATTTGGTTAAACAATGGTTTTAATGATCGATTAACGCAGGCATGTACCCAGGGAAGTGGCTTATGGGCTTAACGCCCCCAAAGTTTCTACAAATATTTGATTCAGAACCAAATTCTCATGGGTCTTATTAACATACATTTGCATGCTTAAAATATATCTTTATAGGCAATACTTTCTTATGATGAGAATCAATTATTTCACACGACATCGTAAATTGGATGGAGCTCGTAAATGTATGGATTATTAGTTACAATCCTTAAGTTCAGCCTCCTCCAAGAAAAAATTCTGGTTGCGCCCCTGATTGTATCTGTTTAGTATCTCAATTCCGAATAGCGACAAAAACTTCCGAAATCGAAATTTGTTCGTGAAACTACGGGAAAATTGGTCAAACCCTAATCGGCGAGTCGTATGTCGGACAACTTACTCCGAAACGTTCCTTAGCTGCCACAAATAGAATAGATCGTCCTAGATTTAATCAAAACCACAATGGCAACTTCACTCACTTGAGACTCTTGTACATACTAGTGTGGATAGGAATGCCATATTCATCCAGTCCAACTTTCTCCGTGTACACCCAAGTTCCTCCAATGCGGCCCGTTTGCTCGAAAACTGTGCACAGAAATTTCTCGGGGGCTGAAAGAAGATTCTTAGCTGCCGCCAAACCAGCGGCTCCCGCGCCGATTACAGCCACTCGCTTCATAGCTTCCTCTCTTCAGCACCAGATAATGTGTTTTCCTTTAGCTCACCGTATCTCCTCTTATAGTCTCCAAACGCCTTGTATTCTCCAAATGACTTTCGTCATTGAAGTCCAATAACGCAGCCTCACTGGCAATGGAGGAGGTCCCCCCTGCACTCCTCTCCAAGAACAAAGAAACAACTTGCGACGGTATCAAAGTGCAAATGATATATGCCAGGAAATAAACCCGTTCGACATTTTTAGGCTTTTTTCGCCGTTAAATAATCGATAAGGCTAATAGTGCAAAGATTTTTAAACTCTTTTTTTATCTACGCGATCCTTGGCTTATCAATTCCAATGGAGGGAGCGAATGGCATATGAGAGCAAGGTCACTGTTGAGAGAGAAAGAGATAGAAAGAGGTGACTGCAAACTTGCTTCCACTCGCTCTCCTCCAATATTTCCAATGTTAGATTATATCAATTGGCTCGGTTTTTTCGCCGGGTCCCGATAACAAAATTAAGCGACAATGAAAATATCTCTCTATACAATATACAAATCCCTTGAACTCGAGACTTATCAAAATACCTAATAATTTTATGAAAAAGGTCGATTAAATAGAGGAGAACGGCGATATTTTATGCTAATTATTTTATCAACAGTACAAACACGCATATTCCAGTTATATGATATAAACCAATTGACAAATTTGGTCTATCAGTAAAGTATTCAGCCCAAAGGCCATCTGGGACCTCATCCCCTCTAACATCAGCTACGAAGAGTTAGGAGAGAGAAATGAGGCTTACTAGGCAAGATGAGGAGTGTGGTAGTTTGCCCTTACTTTTCTCACTGATCCAGAATTCAATAAGCACAAGCCCACGTTGGTGAAGCACAATGACTCTACGAGTAGCACTTTTCGTAACATTGCATAAGGAAAAACCTTCATCAATGCTGTTATTCAGTAAAACTCATACTTCAGTGGCTTTCATATCATCACTTCCATGAACAAGACAGACAAAAGCATATAAAATATACGTTTTTCTCTATCCCGCTCCAAAAGACAAATGATTAATATTTCATTCATCGAGGTATGGTAAGAGGACCACAAAATTGGTAAAAGAGAAAGAAAAGACACTTTGTAGCTTCCACAAGAATTTTACTTCGACCGGTTTCGGGCCATCAGGCACAAAAACCTGAAATATTTTTCAATTCATTACTTATTTGTAACATGTAATACCTCACGAAGCCAGTCGAGAGTCAAATTACAACGAAGACTTGTTGGTAAACTAAAAATAATCTTTTATTTTTCTATGGCATTCCACCAAGTTAAGTTTGAACATCGATTAAAGGAAATAAAAATACCGTGAGAATCCTAGTAGTATATCAAGGCCAAAGAAGGTTTATCGATAGGTGAAATATTCTATTACTTAAAAGTTAGCATGACCTTATTATTAAAATTATAGGTATAAAATTCCAAAAATTTTCTCCGGGACAAGCATGATGGTATGAACAAACTGAACGATTTCTGCAAAAGTTTAAAAAAGTACACAATTTTGTCTCTAAGTATGAATGCAATAATTCTCTAATACAAGCATAGATTACGAAGTAACAGTCACTTTTCTGATATTTTCTTTCTTAAATAGAAAATAATGAACCGAAACTTTCAATGTTTGTGAACGTTTTTATTTCAAAGTACATTTTTCTGAATTCCCCGACTGAGAAATGCAGAATACAGAATTAACGAAGTCCTTGGCACGCATAGTTTCAATATCTCTTGGAAAGACTGAAGGTTTTAAACACGATTCCTAATGCGGGTTGTTTTAAGTCTTGCATAAGCCATTCATGGGTGAATTCCGCACTCATGACTTTTGTACCTCTCTCAATCTTTCGATTTAAGTCTTGTTGGCTATAAAATACCGCTTCATTTAGAGAAGTGCTTCAAATTTACTGAAATCACTGGGACTGACGCTGGATGGTATAAACCGAATTTGCTTTAACTGGATCGGAATGAATCATGTACGATATTATTCTACTAGATCGGAATGAATTATGTACGGTATTTTCTTTAACCATAATGGGAATTTTGGTTTCGACCAAATTTTAAAGGTGAGCAATGCTCCAAGAAATTAAAATTTAACGTTTCATAACATATTTAATTAATTAATTTTTTATTTATTTTCATCATCACTGCAATTTGGCCCTTTAGCCAGGTGGCAGTGCTGGAGGGGAGCATAACATATTAAACATAGGATTGCCTGGCATTTGCCCAAGGACGGTAGGGAAACCCCTCCAAAAACCTCCCGTAGGCAATACATACATAAGACACATACAATTATGTACATACACAGTTAAGATATAAACATTTAGCTTATCATAGAAGGTTAAACTTAGATAATGACATGGAAAAAATTATAATAATACAATACAAGGATAATATTGTTAGTGTATAAGCTAGCTTACATGGTAGATAGTCCATATAGTCATGTACATAATATTAAGTTATAATTCAAGAGGCTAATTCTACACACTATAAAGTTACATAAAATTAAATTCCAGCTTTAAACTATGGAAGATTAATGATTAAAAATAGATTTAAGCTTATTTTTAAAAATGTTTACATTTTTCGGCGTTGGAATGAGAACTTCTCCAGCTAAAGCTTTCCATTCTCTAATACCCCTATTAACGAATGAGTATTTCGCGATATCTGTTTTCTGTTCGCATTCTTTGATTTTTAATTCATGATTGCCTCGTCCTATATAGCTAGGGAGCTTAAACCTGGATTGAATAATGTGACCTGGAGAAATAGTAATCGTGAGGTTATGAAGAAATCTAAACTGTTTCACCAAATGCAAATTCACCAAACTGAATTATCGAATTTACAATACGTTTCAAATTCTCAAAACAAGAAAAATCAAAGAAAATCAAATCGTTACATTGAAAACTGAAATTTATGATCTTAGGATGCGTTAGAATTTTCGGGAGTGTAGAGGAAAATAATCTTCTTCGAGTAAAGAATTTTAAAAATAGAAGAGCCGAAATTTTCGTGGAGAAATGGTCATGGACAAATCTTGCATGACCGGGACTCTAACCCAGTTCTCCCATCTTCGGGAGAACTTTCGGGTTCGATTTCTGGTCCTTTCAGACTATTTTCACGCCCGTTTCTCCTTGCGAATTTTCCTTGGTGCACGCCTTTGCGTCCTAAGTCACTTTAACCCTTTTTATTCATAAATAATCACATTTCTGTTCTTAGTTTAATGCAATTTTCATTACAAATAAATACCTTTTATTTCTAAAGGTCTATTATTCCCAGAATATATGAGAATCTTCTCTAGGTGCAAGCCTTTACGTGCTAATTCACCCTACCATTTCCGAAGACTTTATACTCAGGGTTTTTCATAATTCTAATTTTTAAAACTTGCAAGTGTTTAATTTCCTATTCAAGGTTTTTTTCAGGGTCGAAAACCCAAGTTATGTTCTTTATGACAATCTTGAAGTATAATTGTAACTATCAATAATGCTATAATATGAACATCCTTACGGAATTCCATTTCTGTTCGCTATATACAGGTTTCATTTCATAATATTGGCATGCAGTATTTCCGATACATTAATATAATGAATCGTTTTATTATAACATTCCTGGTCTATTCCAACGGTATTTCATAGCCGATCTCCCTTATTTCAACTTATCTTTTGCCTTGTCAACTGAATGTAATCCTTTAGACCGTCTCCTAATATGTTGAGTCTTCTCAAATAATTTTTCTCATAATTTGAAATATATTTCCTGAATGCATAACTCCTTCTAAAAACGAAGTACATGATTATGAGAATGAAAACCCTAAGAGAACCATCAGCCATGAATATCGCCCAATTTATTTAACTCCTACACACTGCGCAAAATTTGAAAGCTTTGCGACTCTTAGTCTTTCATGTTTTAGATACAATAAAATTGAAAATGCGCTCTCATCCACACGCCCACCCGAACATTGAATGTAGCAGAACTGCCCCTTTATTTCCAACGGGGAAGACAAAGGCAAGAAGTAATGAAGTAGTCTTGATTATAGTTTATTGGTGTTACTTAGAATCTAACAATTCTCATCATAGTATATTTGTACTAAGTAGAAACTATTCGTTCAATTAACTCACGATCTTTCCTTTTAAATTTTGTTGTGGTACTTATATTCGTCATTTTATACAATATCTTTTGGAAGAATCTAATTCACACCCAACGAACTAAGTGCTATTTATGTCAAATATGTTTATCGTCTAGAAATGGACTGTTTACGCAGAATAATAGGCAAATTTCGGAATTTTTCCTGATTTTTTCGTTCTGTACGTATATTTTCCCTCACTTCATAGCAAAGGAAACTCTGTGTCGTTCTAAGGGTATTTCAAAAGTTGCCGCATTAGTATATACAGATCTAGAAGTTCACAGTTAGGCCAATCAGTGGCGGGGCAATGCAGGAAGAATTGAGAACCTCTTGCGTCAGGATGTAGAACTCCACCTTCTGTGCTTCTCCAATTCTCCTCTCCCCCCTTACCATTAGTGCCATCCACTCTCAATTGACCCTCTCCTTCCCCTTCACAGTGGAGCCCTGGAGAAAACCATAGAGTAAGGATGGTAAGGATATATCCTTACTCTATGGAGAAAACGGTCAGCAACTTCAATTTTCGGTCTGCTATAAGTTCCTACATCTGTCTGCATTGTTCTGACATCTTACGCCTAAGGCTTGAAATAGGAGGTACGTACACATAGGCGGGAAAACTTTTTCCATCGAAAGAAGGTCGGAAGGTCGCATTTACCATTTGGTCGCACAAGAAAAGCTGCACGTGAAACCATCAAGCTTATAGCTTACATTCAAATGGTTTTCCATCGAAATTGTACATTAGAAAACGTATTCGTTCGTAAGCTGAACTAAAAGAGGAAATTTTCAACTTAATTTTATATGCGGGCATTTTTTCATTAAATAACTAACTGTAGTTACCTAATATCCTGTTGGTATCCTGGTCTGGGATGGGGCTAGAGATTCAGTTATCAAACCAAATTTTGTCCTAAAAAAGTAATAACAATACAAGCATAGATTACGAAGTAACAGTCACTTTTCTGATATTTTCTTTCTTAAATAGAAAANAAGACATCGCACAATACATATATTCAAGGAATTGGATGTGAAGAACCTAAGACAGATTTTTATATATAATGTTGTTAAATCTATAAAAGGAAAAAAGTATGTTTTAAAAAATGCCAGCATACTCATTGAACTAGACAGGAGTGAACTCTGTCTTGGAAGAGGGTTTTAGAAATCCCAGGTTCATAACAAAGAGTCCAAATTTTGGAGGCAGCTTGTCTATGGGACAAAAACCCCCATGCTTTATCACTCAATCTTATTATTTTTCAGAACCTTCAAAATCCAATCTTTTGAGGAAAACAACATGTCTATATAAGTAGGTATTTCTAAATTTAATGAAAGTCAATTCAAGGACTAAGAAAAATTTTTAATTTAGTTTTATGAAAATAATTCTAAACTGAAACAATATTAAAGTTGCTTTAAGCCTAGCTCAGAGGATCTTTGGCCATTTGCAATCTTTTGTATTGTCTTTTGCATATTTATCTGAAGTCAGAAATGGATTAACAAAAGGGAAGATGGAGAAAATCTTTTAAAGTTTTGCCATTATTTATCATTTTTTAATATGATGAAAGGTTTACAGTTAGCACATCTCACATCTCTTTCTATGGAGAGTTGCTTTTCATAGGCTCATATGGTGAGGTGGCATCTTTGATATCCCGCGTTTCTGAAGGGGTGGTGCCATCTTTGATGGATCCTCCTTAGCACACTTTGTTCCATCATAGCCTAAGAAATTGAAGGAAAGAAGCTCCATGCAATTCCCGGTGGGGGCTCACCTGCAAAATGACCTTAGCTGTCAAATCACTTTTAACAATACTACTACTACGAAGCTCCATGCTGGTTTCTAAGAACAGGCTGCTCTTGGAGGAACCATATGGCTACTTGTAACAACATTTTAAGGAGTTTTTTAACTCACTTACTGCCATTTATGTATATTATATAAGTATAAGCATCTACTTCATTCTTTGGAGGGCTCCCAGATAGTGGGTAAAGCGTTCGACTTTGGTGAAAGTGGTCCCGGGTTCGATTCCCGGTTGGGGCCTATGTGCGAAATGACCTAAGCAGTCGAAGCACTTTTAACAATACTACGATACTACTACTTCATTCTTTGGAATGACTCAATTGGTGAAGTGCAGTGCAGCTATGACATGTTCAAATAAAGCATGATCCAAATAAAAATATGAGCAGATATATCTTTTATATTTAGCTTGTTGAGTTTCCATGGGTCTGAAGGAAGGAGTAATATCTCTTAACTACATGTGAAACCAAATGCCAGTGCTCATCCATGTCTAATTGGATCAATTATAATGAACACATTAGTAATACAAGCTGGGCTTATGAATGCCTCGATGCTTTGATCACCTTCTTTAAATTTTTACAAGCCTCTAGATCGTCTGTAATTTTGAAATTTGTTGTTTCTAGATAATTGTTATTGCAACTTTCAAGAGAGAGGCAGAATTGTTCTTTTACTGTGGGCAAGTATCTATGGGCAGAATATACATGCATGATTTTTTACTTTTTGTCAATGCCATCTGCAGCCTTTTCAAAAAAATGCAAACATGGGGATCGCATAGAACATTTTTACATAGCAATGAATATCATTACAATGACATTATCTCATCTAAAAAGATCTGCAGTCAGGTGTAAAAAAAACTTAATGACTCCATGAAAGAATAAAAAAAAACAGACTATATGTGAAAATAGAAATAAATTATTTTGTGGTGTAAATCATGAAAATTGTAATAAATAAAAGTGAATGCTTGGTTTATCCATGTTTTCTGATTATTTCTGATTCCTCTCCCCATCACTACATGAAAAAATCAAGAGTTCAATGTATTTGATATTTTTTGAGTTTATAGGAATGCAGCAATCCAGTGACTCGTTAAAGGAGTTTATTTCTGTCCTAAGTGGTTGGTGGTACTGTAGCTCAGAACTGTGAAACCAATACAAAATGTTATGTGTGTTTACCTCATGTGCCTTAAAGTATTGTTTTCTAACCTTAGTCTCAAGTCCTGCTTGCTGTGTCCTCAAGACAACCAAGCCACACGGATGAGCAATGAATATGTTTTACTGATTAATGTAATTAAACATTTTTTGTTGATTAGTGATCCTATCCAAAGATTAATTTACAATTAATCAAAATGTTAGGTAGATAAAAAAGCAAATTAAATAAAATGACTTCGACCTGCTAGAGCCACAACATACAGGTTTGTAAGTTCCACTTTCCCATATCCATAGGGAAACTGCCTTAAAGGATATTTTAACTCACAAAAGGTTGATATTTCCTTGCTAACATATCTTGATGAATAAAGCATTTTCATTTGTTGTTTGAAATAGGACAGAGATTATATTTCTTTCGTATAATCTTTTTTCAGTTTTGAATTTGGAGAGATAATATGAAAGCTATTGAGGTATACTAAAATAGGATAATATCTGAATAATATCATTCAACCTAGTCACTCTTAACTCAATTTAATGAAAAATTTTAACTACATCATAATTCACTTATATGGTCATTTTTCTATCATAATATTCTGGCTCAGTGAGTAGAATACCTCATTCCCTGGTGAGGAGGGGTATACCTCTATTGGGTTGATGACTATACAGAGGGAAAGCTTAATTTCTAATAAAAATCATTCTTAACAAGTTCTTCTTTTGTTCTTTCTTTGTTCTTGCAAAACAGGCTAACATGGGACTGTAAACCTGGCAAGTTGCCATATTGGTTCGTTAATCCAATTCCAATATAGTACCTATATAGTTTATTTATATATACACCTATATATTTAATTCCATGTGAAAAAATATTTTCAAGGTATTATGAATAAAAATTATAGAGAATTGTTACTTTTTATGATGTATGCAGTCATACTTGATATCTTAATATTTTTTTAAATATCTTTGAAGTGAAACAATATATTATATTCTCCTTTATAAGTTAAAGAGAAACATAAATTAGTTATTGCATCATTTAAACATTTCTCTTCCGCTAATTTTAATGAGGTTCTAAGAAACTCTAATGAGGTTCTATGATTTTTTACTCAATCTCGGCTTATATCTCAATGGCCAGGCTATGAACTTAAGATACTTATACGGAAATGCTTGGAACTGGAATTTATCTTAAAAAGAATCTCTTGAAGAGTTTGCACAAAGATTACTGAACAGCTTGAACCAATTAAATATTTCTGCAAAACATTTGTGGAAATTCTTATCTCAATCTCATCAAATCCAATATCATTTTGCACTTTTTAAAATCAATCTATGAAAAAATTTGTCAATGGAATATGATTCTGTTCAACTTGCTGATAGTCATCTTCCAAATACATTCATTTCCTAGATTGGTGGAATCTTTCTGCAAAATCTTGCAATCTGAATTAACTTGTATAAAATATATTTCAACCCTGGAAGAAATGCTGGAAACTGTCTTTTAGCATGGTCTGCTTGCACCTCCTTCACAACAGCCGTGATGAACCAAAATGCTTCTGGAGTCATATTAGTATCATAAATTTGGTATTTAGGCATCGGAGAAAAATGGAGAACCATGCAATGAAGTTAAATGATAACTCGAATTAGCTGACTTTCCAATGGAATGGTTATTACACATTTGGAATAGTATTCAGAAAATTAATTTGATTAATTTAAATAATGCCGCAATTTTCATCCCTCATTCAGCTGACAGAAATATGTAACATTTTTGCCTTTCTACAGTTAAACTTACCTAACCCGGATAAAAAGAAAAATAAAAAAATCGCGGAAAGTCAATTTATTTTCTACGTTTGATTAAATGGATATTAAAAGATTTACATTTCAATGATGAATTATAAATGTCAGATACGATACTGTGAATAGTGCCTGGAAAATAATCAATTGTAATTTTTCATTCAATCTACTATTTTCTCATAAAAACTAATACCGAATATTGGATTTCATAATTATCGCAATATTTTGTTTATTTGAGAACTATAGTAATCCCAGTAGTAGTTTCCAACCCTCACCTCCCCTTATACGCCCTACTACTGCGCCACCTCTATCCGTTTTCCGAGCATAAAAAGGTTTGCAGGCCTCAAGCTCGTCTTCTCTTCTGTTGACTGCTGAAGGATACGGATCAACCCTGCTGGAAGACTCATCGCTCCCGTACGAAAGAACATCCTCTGCAATCGAAGACCTCGCGTTCAAGTTGGTCGCCTCTATTCGTGAGTCTCAGTAAAGATATTTTGTTTTAATTGTTAGTAGTGTGCCTTNAATTAAATTAAAATTAAAATTTAGGAATATGAAAGATGAATGATGAATATCAGTCACGGTACTATAAGTAGTATCTAGAAAATAATCAATGGTAGTTTTTCATTCAATCTAATTATTTTCTGATAAAAATGAATACCGAATATCGGATTCCACAATTCTCGCAATGTTTGAAAATTATTTAAGAATTATAGTAATTGCAGTGGTAGTTCCCTCCCCTTTTCACCTCTACTGCGCCACCCCTATCCGTTGTCTGAGCATAAAAAGGCTTGCAGAGTGGCAGCTCGTCTTCTCTACTGTTGACTGCTGAAGGTTACGGTTCAACCCTGTTCGAAGACACCTCGCTGCCGTACGGACGTCTCCTGGCGTTGAAGACATTATCGCTGACAGTTGGTCGCTTCTCTTTGTGAGTCAAATTAAAGATATTAGTATTAAATGATTTAGTTTTTCTTCGTTAGTTAAGGTCGTAGTGTGTGTTAACTTATTTTTACTGTGGTTTGATCAGTTTCCTATATCTTCTCGGGAATTTGTAATGTGAAGTAAATGATTTAACCACGTGGTGTTGATTTCAATAAGTGTAATTTCGTTGAGGTGCATAAAATTTTCGTAGTGATTTTATTTAAGCTATACCATGCCGCAGCAGATTGAGAGAATGTTTTTCTCAAAGATCAGTTTAATTGCAAAGCGTATTGGTTAATTTTTTTTTCATTCTGATTGCGAAGTTTCTCGCTTGACAGTTTAATGTCCCTCAGTTTTAAAATTTGATGCATTTGTTCCGTACGACATGCGTTCGCGAACGGGCTGTTCTGTTAAATGGGACATACATTTGACCAGCCGATCATTAGTGGAATAGAATTTTTAAGATTGCAGTAATTTTCAGTAAACCGGAAAGTGATTATGCTTGATTAAAAAGGTTAGATTTTCTCGGATATGTTCTACTATGATGGATCGACGTTTGATACAATTAACAGCAGAGCCTGATTTCGGCATCAGCGGTGCATTTCAGTTTCAATTCTTAACTTTAATGCGGCTGGTGAATCTGAAATCAATTAAGAATTAAACTTGGGGTTCGTATTTGAGCTATTACTCAACTTACATTGAAATGGCTTCTCATTAACCTGGCTTAAATTCTCTCCGGTTTGATTTTGCGCCTTTTTTCTTGTTGGTTGGGTGTACTTACCATGAAAATAACCTTATTGACCAACGTGTAACGGAAATCATTTTTTGGCATTACTTTGGCAGATTGGAGTAACTTCGTGGGTCAAAAGCATACGAATGGACGAATTAGATATCCTAGACTTTAAGCTAATTTTCTGATAGCGGGTTTAATTAGTAATGCCTAGATATTGTGAACGCATTGACTTTACCGTTGCAATGAAAATTTGGGAGTGGAAAAGATTTCAATATTCAGAACTGACGTAAGAAATATCCCAATTGTTGCCATTTAGTTCAATTAAGCACTTCAGCGACGCAGTGACTGTTACGTCACCTCAAGATTGTGTAAATTACCTACTAGATTATTTATAAAGTCTTTGCAAGGTAATCGACATTTCCCTAGCAGAACAGACGGAAACTGGGTTATTGAATCAATTAAAAAATCTTTTTGTGAGAAATTTAAGTCTTTGCGGTGAAAGGGTACGTATTTAGATATTCAAACGCCAAAGCCTCCGTTGAATGTTGCACCGTGCAACGGTTCCGTCGCATGCATTGTCTGAAACTCGGATTGTAAATTCTTAGAGCATATTCATATAGAAATGTATCTACGTAACGCCAGTTAGGCATACTGATGATGCTTTAGTGCTTAAATTTATGCAAATGTCGTTCGGTTTAATTCATTCTGCCGTTTGATGTCGATTTTTCTGAAAATAAACCAACTCGCACAGGAATGAGTTGAGAAATTTGTAATTACTCCAGAAAATTACTTCTGTCGGTAGAATTTCAAACTTTGAAACATAAACGCATTTCTTAGTAATTGAAAAGTGTCAGATTAGACCCAGTTGCAGAAAGTTATGTAGTATTATTTTCTTCGACAGTTTGATAAAATCCAAATGTTTATTCTTAACTAATCAGCTTTAATGCTACTCATTTCGGCAATTCTTTATTCAATGTATATATGCTTATTTGAGAAAAGTACAAGCAGTAATTTCTAGAAGCTCTTAAACCTATTTTGCACTATTTAGAAAACAGCCATAAAAAGCTTCAAAATTTAAAGACCTGTCATAAGCCTATACTTGTTATGAAGAATAGATTGAGGACATTTTCAACTTACATTTCTGTTACTTTTTTGTTAAAATCAATTTTCAGATACATTTTTTGGGCCAAAGAGGAAAAATGTTGTTCAGTACAGTTGAAAACTTATCTTGCAAATTTTAAAATTCAAGGTAAAAAAATTAATTTTCCACTGAGGCTATGCTATATATACTAATTTGTCAAATGTTGCAAGATTTCCAATTCAAATGAAAAATTTTTCGATTTACTATTTACCTTGCTATAGTTGGTTAGTTCACAAAGCCTTTTCTTGAAATCCATTTTCAGTTAAAAATGTTTCAAATTAGATTTTTTGCAAAATATTATGCTCTGTAGATTCTCCAGTGTTAATTTTAAATGTCTAAAACTCTTGCATGTTTAGTGCTCAGCAAGAAATTTGTTGAAGTCTAATTTCAAATAATTTTCCAATGCAAAGTAAAAAGGTGCAATTTCATGAGGTAATATTTTTTGTTTAATGTCCAA
>KZ308248.1:1704392-1714814 GCA_000376725.2 Ladona fulva | reverse complement strand
ATCACTTAAATATATACTACATATAAATATTAAATAAGTCATCCTAGGAACTTACATCAAAGATACCATCATAATATTTTATTCGATTACAAATTATTTCAACAGCATTTTAATTGTCTCTACGTGGGAATATTCTCTACTAATGACTTCTATTAATTACAAATGAATAACAAAAAAAATGAGAAACATGACTTAAATACAAGCACCCCATGAGTATGAAAAGATTCCAATTATTTCTACTTTTAAAAGCTGTAAACTTGTAACATGTAATGTTACAATGAAGATTTTCATGAATCATACAACCCTCAACCCAAATGATGCACTTCAAAGATTCTACAAGTACAACATGAAAAACAATAAGTGAAAATATGGATATGATGGATGTACTTATGGATAATGTCCTTGAGCACAACGAACTTTGATTGTTAAAATATAATGATTAATGGAATTAAATATATTTTGGTAAATCTTTGATAGTGGTTCGTCAGCCTTTATTTTTTTTCACCCACTAAAAATGCCCATATTTTCACAATATTTGAACCACGTACACTGTAAACCTTGCGCAAGATTTACCTATATTTTAAGAGCAAAAACACCTTTCAAAATATGAAATATAACAAACAATGGGAATTCACTTTTTAAAGAAAGAATCATAATTCATGTAAACAGCCGTTCCGTTTTCCTCAAAAATGGAAACAATGTGAAACAAATACTCAATAAAGGATAGTATAAGAGTCAATAAGAGTAAAATCAAGATGCCAAAACAATTTCAAGAGTGAATTAAAATTTTCATAATTATTCAGGATAAACGGAACGGAATACTCTCTTCCCTAGCGGGAAATTTGAAAAAAACAGAGCTTCTTTAAAACTGGATAGATAATCTGCGAGAAATAAGAAGAAATTACAGACTAATCAGCCTTATGCTTGAAATAATCATTACCTTTAACACACAACTAGTCCTGGCTGGCTTCACCGACAAACGACGGAAAAATTTGTATCCTAAGTTCCAGATCCACGATCTCCAACGAGATGGATTTCAAAACTGCACACATTCTATTATCGAATGTCTCTAAAGATTCGCGTTTTTCACAACAAATAAATCACAACACACGTTAAACAAACAGAAGTAATCTAATGGCCACTAGGTTAAACGGGTACTTAGCCACTGCGCTAAACCAATGCTCGTGTTCTCAAAGAGAGGTGCTGATGCTAATAGGTTAGCATATTCTCATACTAATTCTCGTTAGCTGCGAAACTTTCCAGGTACTATATTTCCTCCATTAATCCTCATAGCTCCAGTTTTGAATATAATTAGTGCTATTCATAAAAATGATAGCACGTAAAATATTAAAAATTCATCTCTGATACACATGTAAATGACGCTTTTATTTTGGGCGAAATTAAAACTTTAAGGTCTCTTCTTCCATTTAACCCATCTTCATTGTAGATCTAATTAATAAATGATAATAATAGGTAATCTGATTAATAAGAATAGAAAAATGGTACTTATTTAGGCACCATCATGCACTAGCGCCAACGGTAGCTTGTCCTTGCAACTATAAATTTATCTGTAGTGTCTGCAGTCTTCGGATTGGCGGCTTCGTGACCATATACCAATACCATGTATAATTTAATACATTTTCTAATTGTTGAATTGTGAAAATTTAATAAATCATACGTGGTATTCGTATCGTTTCCCGATTCGCGTCTAATCCACTCAACCAACTCTACGCAATCGCATAAGCCTAAAACCCAAGACTAGACCAGTCCACTTGGTTCCAGTGGCCACCATCAGGGTGTCGCTGGTGTATGATGGTGCCTAAACTATTAGAACCGAAAAATATTTGTGGATAGTAAAGCAAATAACCTCATCAAGACATAGAAATGAAATTGGGTACTCACGAATTAGAACTTAATAACACTCTTAAAAAATATAGAGTTAATATAGCCGTCATTACAGAAAAAAAAAGAAACTTAAAGGCACGAAAGAATTAGAAGATTATGTGATGATATACAGTGGAGTTAATCAGAATAGAAGAGCTTGTTGTGGAGTGGCTGTTTTAATAGATAAAAGATGGCAAAATAGCATTAGGGAATATACCTTCATAAATGAAAGAATAAATACTCAGTAACCGTGCAAAAGCTATAGTAAGAGAGGCACATATGACATCATGGGACAGATTCATATGTGGGATAGAGGATGACTTACATGGCTGACAAGATTAAAATTTGATAGAGGTCATTTGACAATATTTGGGAGTATACATTCCTGAAGAGGGTAAAAAGGAAGAAACAGAGAGAAACATTCTACCAGAAATTACAGAAAGAAATTGAGAAAGTAAACAACATAGATCATGTAATACTAGCTGGAGACCTAAATGCTAGAATTGAGAAAGAACCAATCCCAAAATTGATAGGCATATATGGAGAAGAACATCTGAACCGGAATGGGGTAAAATTAAGAGAATTTATAAGTTTAAATGAATTAAAAGTGACAAATACTTTTTTCAAGAAAAGAGATATTAATAAATTTACCTGGTCAGCTAGAGGTCACCGGTCTCTCATTGATTATATAATAGTGAATCAAAAACTAGCTTCAGAATCAAAAATAAACTGAAAAAAGGTTTTAAAATGTGGAACGAAGAGATAGCACAAGTCATTGAAGAGAAGAACAAAGCATACAGAGATCATCTACAAAGAAGAACAGAGGAAACGAAGGAAAAGTATCACAGCATTAAGAACCGTGCAAAAGCTATAGTAAGGCACATATGACGTCATGGGACAGATTCATAAGTGGGATAGAGTATGACTTACATGGTAGACAAGAAATAGCATATTAATTAATGAAACATCTCAATAAGACAGAGAAAGATACAGCACAATTAAATGTTATACAAAGGATGATTGTATAAAACATTTTAAGAGATTGTGGTATGATATAATGTCAAAGGAAACACTTGATGTGCCAGAAGATTCAATTGGTGTAGTCCCTATTGACTTGAAAGAACTGGAATACGCTCATAAAAGAACTGGAATACGAATAAAACAAAGAATAGGAGAGCTGCTGGCATAGATGGAATTGTCTCAGAACTGATAAAGTATGGAGGTAGAACTCTAGAAAGAAGAATTCTACATTTGTACAACATGTGCTGAACAAAACATGAAATCCCAGATGAGTGGAGGAAATAAATATGATGCATTTGCAAAAAGAAGAGAAGAATGACACATGAGGCTATTGGGCCAGAGCTTAGTCATAGGATGTTTGTTTAGGTTGATCAGTTTAGGTTATAAAAGCGATTGAGCTGAGTGAGTGTGCTGATATACACCTACTGTCTTAAATCGCCATCAACACAATGACTGACATACACACCATCTGCCATACTTTACCAGCAATTTGTGGAGACCTACAAATCTAACTCTATCTGACCGGTTTCAAGACGACATCGTATTTGGAAGTACCATTTATGATCTATAGGGAAGATAAAAATACACCCACAGCAATACGCCAATGCATTTGCNCCGCATATAAAATATATAGTAGAATAATTAATACTAGGCTACAAGCTATCTCCGATTATGTTTTATTAGAAGAACAAGCTGGCTTCAGGAAAGGCAGATCTTGTATCGACGAATTTTTTATATTAAAACAAATTATACAAAAAGAGAATTTAACCTTGAGACACATCTAGCATTCATAGATTATGAAAAAGCATTCGATCAGGTTAACAAAGACTGTGGTCAATTATGGAGAGAAGAGGATTTCCTAAACATTTAATAAAAGTTACTCAGAGCGTATATAGAAACACCAGAATTGTGATTGACACTGGGAACAGATGACTCAAGAAATTACCATCAACCAAGGTGTTAGGCAGGGTTGCAGTATGTCACCAACTTTGTTCAACCTACACATAGATGACCTTGTAAGGAAATGGAAGGAAGGTATTGTAGCGCCAGGCATAGAATTGGGACCCTCTAAGTATTTAAATACATCGCTATTCGCTGATGATCAGGTTATTATTCAAGATAGAGAAGATAAATTACAAATGGCGGTTCACAAATTACATCAACTGGGTAGAATATATAACCTAAAAATTTCAATAGTTAAAACAAAAACCATGGCATTCTTAGGAAATAATCCAATAAGAACAAAAATAGTTATAGAAGGTAAAATACTCGAACAGGTATCTCATTTCCAATATTTAGGATGCGATATAACATACGAAGATGATAAAGATATTACAAATAAAATAAACAATTTTCAGAGAATAAGTGGGACAATTAAAAGAGCATTGAAAGGTAAAACAAGGAAAGAAACCCAAATTAAGTTCTATTAGGTGATGGCAGTCCCTAAAATGTTGTATGGGTCAGAATGTTGGACAACAAAACAAAAATAGCTTAAACAAATAGTCTTCTGAAATGAAATTCCTTTGAGCAGTGAAGAGGTGTACAAGAAAAGATAAATTAAAGAGCACATATATGAGGGAGGAGCTTTTCATTGCACCGCATTTCCTTCTTTTCTCCTTATAACTTCCTGATAAGTAGGGAATTTTAAGTAAATTTCACTATCTTTATACAAAGCCTCAAATACCTTTTAAATTAGCACAATTTTCAATTGATGACTTTACAAATGATGCATTTAATATTTTATTTCTCTTTGAAGTCTTTCAGTGTTTACTGCCTCAGGGTGTCCACCTTCCAGATATTAAGAAATCCCCTGAGTTATCCAGGGTGTTCCACATCTGCAAATAACTATATTTTTTTCAAATATTAGACGTGACCATTATTAGGCACTTAAAATACCAAAAATGGCAATGAACTGTTCATAGGTTCATCATGATATTGTTTAGGGATCAGAGCCATCCCTGCCCTTGGTAAAACAGGAAGGTTGCCCAGGGTGCCAGTTTTGAGATCAAATAATGTAATTTCATTTAACAATAATAAATGTTCATCATTTCAGTTGAATGAACACTTACTACTTTTACTGATCACCAGAAAGCTTTAAAATATCTCACTAGTAAATGAAAGTAATTTTTTTTAATTAGAGGGCAGAGAAAAAACAGAGTTCCTCTACGCTGTAAAACATAAATTAGATACCCATGGTAACTGTGACTTTGTACAATCCCACATTGCATATTTGCTATATTGCCAAAACATTACTTGTCAGAAGAAAGTGCACATCTACTTCTTATAAGCTTTGAATTGATTATGACAACACCGTCATTGCAATGTTTCTTCCTCTCAGGGAATTCTTACTCAACAAATACTCAGTCTAAAACCAAAATGCCATGAAACAATCGTTTGTAAAGAGTGTAAAACAGATTTTTCCAGGTTACCGGCCAAATTTAATAAGTTCTCCAGAAGAATGAAATTCCCCGAGTTTTCTGCATTAGCAGATACCCTGTGTTTCCATAACAATTTTAGGCTAGTTGTCACCATGCTTTGTGGTAAGATGATGGTGATGTCAATCTTTCAGCATTAAGACAAAAGGCAGGTAAATGGTAGAAGTATTAACATAATTTAATTCAATCTAAAATTATCTAAATTTTTCACTCGATTCAATCAGACCACTAGTTGAACCAGGGAGGGTGGGTGAAGGGGATGTTCTCCCCCCACTTTGATGACTTTGTAGTACTAACAATCTGATGAAGAGCTCCTGATGTTTTCTACAATCACTATACATTTTCTATTTTTGAAACACATCTGTTAGTGAACTAGAGGTTTACAAATACTCCATAAGCCAAATATTGAATATGCATCAAGTATATGGGATCCGGCAGAAGAAACATGCATCCGTGAACTCGAGAAAGTGCAACGGAAAGCGATACGTTTTGTTAAGAAGTGCTACAATAAAAAAAGCAAGCATTACCAAAATGCTGTCAGATGCAGGTTGGGAATCCTTAAAAGATAGGAGATTAGAAGCTAGATTGCGATTGCTTGATAAATTTAGGGAAAGTACATTTGCAGAAGATATAGTAGATATTACGAGACCCCCCTGCTACCTTGGACGATCCGACAATGAGCGCAAAATAAGAGAAATAGATGCTAGGATGAGTCATTTTAAGAATTCATTCTTTCCGCGAACTATACGTGATAATAGTAGGCTAAAAAAATAGTCCAAACCCCTGGTGTTTTCACCCCCTGCCACACGGCGTAAGGCGGCTTGCAGGTTATTTATGTAGATGTAGATATTGGTAGATGGAACCTGGGTTTCAGGAAGTTTGGGTCACCAGAAATACAAATTCCAAGAAATTGGTAAACTGGAATTTCCTGTTTGGCTTGAAATGCAAGTTTCATCTGCTGACATGACTAATGGAGTGTTTTTAAATCTCTAGCAATCTTGACAAGAAAAAATATCATTTAAGAAGTTAGAGATAATTTCATAAGAATATCTGCCGTAAATTGTCCCCCTCTGCAAGTTTCCTCCACCCCCTTGGAGATTTCCTAGATCTGCCCCTGAATCAGCCTCAACTACCATGTTGTTGATTGTTGATCTCGAAGTGCAAAGATAATTCAGATTAAATCATACTCCATCTAAATTATCTTTGCACTTGAAAAAATACACTGAAAATGAAACTACATAGTATGAAATGCTGATAAATAAAACACAAATGCAAAGATAAATGCAGCAACAAATTTATTGTGCATTACTAACATTAATGACAGTACATGCATGAGAACCAGAAAGTTACACTCATTAAGATGGTCTAAAGATGTTTCCAACACTAACATAGAATACAAAAATACATTTTGATATCTATTTTTGGAATATTAGTATATAGATTTCAGCATCATTTGATGATAGACGTGAATTATACTTATAGATAACAACTTGGTCCTTTATAGAACAGCTAACATCATCATAATGAGCACTGTAGTTTAACATTTTTGTAAAACACAAATATTGCTATAATAGACTATAAAACAATTCATAATTTAAGAATTGAGAATAAGAATCTACACCAGGAACACATATTTAATTCATCAGGTACTTTAACGCAGGATAAAAGATTAAATACTGCTCATTAAAAGTCAGATATACACAAATAATATAACTCAAAACATAAAAACAAAAACACGAGTATTGAAAAATTTGCTCTCAGTAAGGTTAAATAATAAGAGAAAGGAGAGGAGGTAAACTAAGGTACCATTAGAGACTAAGCAGTTCTCCATTACTTTCTTGGGCCCCTCATGAGGTTACTACCAAAATCCTTTAGCAAGAAGTCTTTGGTGACCTACACCAGCATTAGTAAGGTTGTTCTGTCTATAAAGAAAAGAATCTGGGAGACTAGATACTCAAATTACTAGAGGAAGGTCAAAATGGTATGAAAAGAAAATGTGATGAACATTTTAGGAAAATCAAATGCAGAAAGAAATAAGACCGTGGTAACTCATGAAACAATTTAACTCAGGAAAATGCTTCCTTTACTTATGATGGACAAAACAACTTCCTCTTTAATTAAAATCTTACCTATGAAACCAATCATACATGCAGAGCACAACCACATAAATATGATGCAAACACATCAGTGCATGGTTTCTTGAGAAGTGCATGGATTAAGCATATAAATATGATTGGTCATTGTTTTAGATAGCTTTCCTCGCACAAAAAGACATCTACAAGGAGATTTGATAATATGAACATTATTATCACATAATAATTAAGTCGATATATTTGCCATCACTTGAGATTATTAAGGCAATTTTAAGGGATGTTTAAAGTGAGTCAAGCAAAATATCTTAAAATGCAGAAGCTTAGATAACAGTCTTTTTCATTAGGGATTTTCACAATAAGTACAGCTAACTCTAAGATACTAAACTCTCCTTAAAAAATATTTAACGTTTACATATATGCATTCTCTCGTATAAAAAAATTAGATATAAATATTTCGAGAATATGACAAAATATCTTAAATACTTCAGTCACCTTCACTTTAAATACAATCAGTCTAGGAGAGTAACTCCATATTTCACAGGAATATTGTTTACACAATAACCTAATGACGAGGCCATAAAATTAAGGTTAAAGGTAAACTAAAATTGGTGGTATCTCGCAAATCTGGTATTCACAAGGTGAAACAGACATGCAAAATGTCTGATGGAACTGAGACTCGAACCCAAGTCTCTTAATTGTCGGTCGGTTGCTCTGGTATTGATAAATCTGGTATTGATAAGTCTGGTATTGATAAGCCTGGTATTGATAAATCATCCAAATCAAGATTGAAGACAATTTAATGCAAACATGAAATAAGCAATCAAGGTCAACAGAATTCAGTACAAATAATTTTAAAACTCAGAATTTTAAATTACATTTTGTGATAAATCTTTAGTCAGAAATGTGATGAATTAAGTTTTGAGCATAGATTTAAAAAAAAATATCCATGTAAATTTGATTACAGGGCTATAAATGTTGAATTGACTGAAGCATCACAAAACACTACACAATATGGTAATGTCTGGAGTAAATCTGTGTAAATCCGTCAAATATCTGTGCTGAATGATACATACAGAACATGCTCAAAATCAGAATTAGCTGAGAAATTCAAACTGTTAATCATAATTCAAATAATTTCCTATTACGTAAGAAGTTAAACTGATTTTACATTGACCTAGATGTTACACATCCTCAAAAGGCTTACTTCAGAAAACACTATTCTTCTGAAAAATCCATTAAATTTTTCTACCAATGATGTTAACTCTTCTCCTTCATCATTGTGTAACTCATCTATTTGCATTCTGGTCTTAAATGCACAGATATTAGCACCTTATCACTGTATTGACAAATTAATACATAGGCTGCAACAGTCTTACCCTCCATGCCTGTAAGCCAATCAGTCAACTAGTAGAAAAACTGACTCACAGTTTAACAAACAATTACATAACAGTGGAGAAAATGATATCCTCACTGAATTTTCAATATTTCCAGTAGTTCATAGAAATAAATGTCTTACTCACTGAAAATTTTACAAACACCTACACACCAAAGTCTTTCACAAATATGGATTAAACAGATGATGTTTGGAACGGTATGGGATTAGATATCTGGATATGGACGTGATGCAAATGAAGAAACTCCATGACAACTAAGTAGACAGGTTGCTCTTCTCGATGGATGTACTTTCAATTTTGGATGCCACCTCTTCCTTGGCCAATTTATTGCCTCCATTAATTCTTAAAAAGTCGGTCTTACTAAAATCGATTTCGTAAGCAAAAATAAAGCAAAAAAAAAACGCTTAACTGGAAATCATGTCACTAGCAAAAGAACAGAGATCACAAGGATGTTAATGAAACTTCAGTGTTAGTAATAATCAAGTCATTACAATACATCACAAATATTATCAATGCAAACACACACAAGGAGACAAATATAAAACCATTTGGAGTGTATGTGTAACTTATTTTCTACATCATGTACTTGGAAGATAGTCTAGTGCAATGGTATCTCTATAACAAATTATCTATGCTGATAAGTAAGTACAAGTATAGTTCATACATTCTTTAAACTCATAAATCTAGAGTGAAATGTCAATGGCTCTTTCATTATGGAATGCCTCAGTCACTAATAAGTATATCATTGAGAGAAGATTTATGCTAATGCAGAAGGTGCTGGCAGCATTATATTGGGGACCTAAAATTGTCTATTTTGTCATTGTTAAATGATTCTCAAGAAAGAGGCTCTGGTTGATTGATGTATATAGGACCTTTGATTGCCTGAAGTGCCCCTACATATCACACCTTACAAATGCAACTCCACAGCAAAGAGAAAAACAGACCATTTTTTACTATAGGACGTGGGCGTTAGCTACCAAATAATACAGTGATTTTAGTTAAGTCTGTCAATTTTCATACAATAGTTTCAATTATTTTTTATTCTAAAATTGTAACATTAAATTAAAACAACTAAACCTCATTCCTCTATCTTAAAAATTTTTCACGCCCTTATTTGACTTAATTTCAACAACTCAAGAATATTCTCACTCAAATTTTTATTAAACGTCGGAAATACAAATTAAATTAAATGATTTTAAGCTTTCAAGTTTTCAAGATAGATAGCTCACCATTTAATAAATAAAAAGATCTTGCTAATAAGTTGCAACATGCCCAGAATGTGTCAGTTTGATTCATATTTATTTTGAGAAAATACAACCATATTTCCATTGCATCTAAGAAAATATCTTGGATCAAACCCTGAGTAAATTCCGAATTTGTAAGCTGAGAATCCTTATATAATTGCGATACTGGAGGGAAAAGTAATCTACTCATTCCAAATCACAGAACAAAAATGTTTTGTAAATCCTTTGTAGTAACTGATCATTTACAAATTTATTCATGTTTTTATTAATAACATTGACAACAGGTTAGATGGAAGAAGAGACTTTATAGTCTCAATCCCGCCTTAATAAAGACCTAATAATAAAAATAAAT
>KZ308248.1:1616342-1669503 GCA_000376725.2 Ladona fulva | reverse complement strand
ACTTTCTGTAAAATTAAATTAACAATTTAAATTCAACTGCACAAACCTTAGATATCAGCATGATAGCTTTACAATTAATATTTTACATTGTTTCTATTGATTTGTTGAAATTTAAAATGTTTATAATATTTACTATAATTATTGGATTAATTTCATTCTAATTTACTTGTTTTACTACCTAGTGATATTTTGTGTTTTTTAATTTTGAGAGTTCTTCTACAGGTTAAGCTTCAACAATTCTTTTCGGTGTATTTGTCCAGATGACATCTTTCGTTTTAGCTTTCCTTAGCAAGTTTTGCAGTTTTTTTAATGTCATTTCAATTCCCCTTCTTGAGAGCATTTTTCTGCAAAATTAATGAGTTGAAATACAGTCGATTGCCTTCGTATTCCATATTATTATTTATCTTCATCATCTGTAGGTAATTTTTGTTCAACTTTTAACTTACTTCATTGTTCTGAGCTTCCTATTAATAATCTTACATTTTAAAAGCTACCATAGATTATTTCTAATGGAAACATTCGTCCTATGGATATGAAGAGCATAAAACATAATTAAATACATATTTTCAACTATACAATGATGTCATATTTTTATTAGAGTAATTGATGCAGCAAAAACGATTTTACCTGATAAGTCGGGTAAAATCTCAGAGTAAAAAAATTTTACCCAGAGAAGAGTAAATTAATCGTAAGATTCAGGCCTAATTGAGGAAATCCGACCATTCATCTTTATAAAACCTTCAATGCATTTCACAACGATTTAAAGAGGCACCCTCCTTCCAACAGCCAATAGAATGCGGAGATAACTTTAGACTCGCTCTCTTCATGCTTGACGCTAGTTATGCGGGTTGCGTTGAAGGTGGTAATATTTATGCGGAACTAGGTGTACATCATATGAAAACCACAACAAAAATTAGTCATCTATGCTGTAAGGTCCACTTTGTATCTGATGTTGAAATATGACAAATAATAGAACAGTAAGAAAACATTACATCATAGCTAGAATTTCAATACAATGTTGACTTTAGTTGTTAGAAAATTAAATCGAAATTTAAAGAAATTATCTTTTTCATGTTCTATTACGAAACGGTGTGAATGCTCTATATTATTACTTTTGCTGCAAAACAATAAGTGGATTGTACAATGTAAAACGCTGCAATGATATGACTTGAAATTTTACGGAGGGGAGGCAAGAAGAGCCATTGGAAGCAGAAGGGAAATTCAGGTATTTGATTAATGGGTCAAAATCGGAGACCTCTTAACTATAAGATGATACAGCCACATCTAAAAGCAGTGCCATTAAAGTTGGCAGCCAAATTAAAGATATTCAAATCTTAAGTATTAGTACAATATAAAAAAGTGAATACAAAATAGATGGAAGGACTACAAGACGTTGATTCTCGTAAGTAAAAAGATGAAACGTTTAATAGGGAGAAATAGAATGTGCAAATTTAATCTTTATGCAACAAAATGTCAACCTAAATAAGACGGGAAAGAAAAATTATAAAAACAATAATTACAAAATTTATACTAAAAAATATCAAACAAAATAATTTATACTAAAAATATTAAACCAAATAATAAACCGCAAATACCAAAACTATGTATTTACCAGTTTAACTGAAAAAACTTGTCGTGCGACAGATTTCCGTACACACAAATATACTTTGTAGTTGTAATGCATAGTAAAATAATGGAGGAAGAGATATGCTACACATTCCATCACCATATTAACATGAGCTTTTCTAACATTCATCTACATTTACAGTAATACTTAACAAGCTGCCTTTCGGCAAGTGGCAGGAGACAATGTCACATAAAATGATACAGGAATACTGAGAAAAGAAATAGAAGAACTAAATTTTCGTTTTAAAGTTTAACAAAACAGAGTACTAATACACTTACGGTATTAGGGTAAAATTATCATTCTCTCACAAGAAAGCACGACATGACTACAATGAAAAGCAAAATAGATTAACGTTTTCTATTTGTACGTATATGATATTTTTAAATTACATAAACTTAACTTACCGTTGGAGAGGTATCCATCTCGACATCGGAATCGCCTAAAACGAAAATGACCATTCAGAGCAGGATAATTTCTATCATAACTAAATCGCACTCCACGATATTAATGTACAGCAGCTAAGTAACTCATAAGACTAGATATTACTGAAATATTGAGCAAGTAAGATTCCCCTGAAAGCTCCGAGAATAAAAGTCAATATAACATACTGATCACCCGTATTTCACAAAATTTCAACAGAAACAGTTGAACTATTTAACTTTATTCGTGTTATATTCCGTTAATTCAATATAAATAACAATATTACATTCAAATAAAAGAATAGGTAAAAATACATAGACTTATCGCGCGCAGATGAATTTTTCGTTAACAGGGGACCTCTGAAATTATAAAGTAGTGCCAACTAATGTTTCCTAATTTAAACTGCACACAACAGTCCCCAAGAATTTGAAAAACCAATTATCCAACGATAATTGATTTCATCGAGCTTTTAAAAACAGAATTAAAGAAACCTTCCAGCCCTCCTTCTACGTCTGATTCAGTCTGCTCCAAAAGCTGCGCTACTATTGATGTCGTAGGAGTTTCCTCAGTTGCATCGCAATCATCACAGTCCATTTCAGATGGATCAAGATCCATTCTCCACGACAAGGGTGATAAAATAAAAAAATCAACTAGAACAACAGTAACCGACTTTCAACCATTAGCACCGCATGCGCTCGTCAATTTCCTAACGTTCAACGCGTTCAACGAATCACCTAGATATGTACGATAACCATGTACCTATTAAAACAATTTTCTACGTTATCTCTAACTTTCATCACCAGGGCGGCGATAGTAGAGTAAAAATAGTTCATATTACTCGCGTAGCTGTAACTAATGTAGATTATAAAAATTATTTTATCGAAAACATAAATCTCACAAAGACGAATTTAGCATAAAAATTACTAGTGCTTCAAAAGTTAACAAATACTGGTTTCACAATAGACCACGAACATGTTCATCCTCTTGATTTCGCGTTTACATTTAATGTAGACTTAACGCAATATTTCCGTGAGTGACAAACAGTGTTCCTAAATGATGACATTTTCCCATTACTTTTTGAGGCTAAACGCTAATTTGTTAAATTCATCAAATAATCACATAATAATCAATAATGTGAAAGTGAGGCAAACTTTGTCACTTCTTAGTCGCACGATAGCTGAAAGACTAATACGCGTTTTTTTAGCATGATCACCATTTTATGTATCGAATTCAAGTAAGTGGAAAATACCCGAGAAAAGCACTGTCTTTCTACTCTTACTTTATATCTTAACACACTTAAGTGAACGAGTTAAGACAGAATCAGAGCAGGGGTCTTTGTCCCGTATCCTCCGTAGGTTCGAATGCTAACTATTTGAAGGCCTCGGAACGTTTATGAAAATAATGTTTTTAATCGGATAAAACGAAGCAGAAAGCAAAATATGGTATACAAAGAATTCCGGTGATTGTTTTCTTCGGAATAACTATGCTTATTTTATATTCTAAGGGATTAGAAACCCTTTTCCTACTTATGAACCACCTGATTCCGAAGACTTTTGAGCACGGTTCTTGGATTAGAGTAATAAAGTAGACTAATGTATCCTAAATTATTTTTAAACATATATTTCGCTTGAAAAAGCTAGTTTGAATTAGGTTAAGTCCTGATATGGGTGTCACAGACGATTATGTTAATCGCGAAACTTAACGTAGTTTTCTTAGGGCCACCTCTAACTAAGTTCCTCAGCGACGTCAGTTACGAAGGGGAATCGGTAATAACGTATATCCTGGGCTTTGTTTACGCGGTTTGAGCCGAGAACTTCTAATCAATCCGAAGACATTTTTGGGCACTGAAAGACATTTCAGTGCGGCAACCTGTAATTCATATAATTTAACATTGCTACCATGTTGTGCTTGAGAGCCCCACAAAGTCTCATTCTACTCTAGAAAAATGATTTCAAGGTTACATGAAGTTGTAGTCATTGTTCAAACCAAGTTTCAACGTTATGAATTAAAAAAGTTGTTTTATCAGGCGAAGTTTTCATAAGTTTATAATTATCATGACATTCGTAGCTCCAGTTTGGGTCGAGTAGTGGATTGGGTTCTGTTAACTAGATCGAATTCGACGTATTTGGCTCGTTAAACCACGCCAATTTTGCTTGATAGGTGTACTACCCTTGTTTAATGTTATTATGAATAATATTAATGAACTTAAAGAGCAATATAAAGATATTCACCCAGGATTTGGATCATATTTAGAGTGCATGTCCCGGTCTTTACTAACTGGGCTTTCGTCGTTTACCATAGGTTGTATTTTTTGTAATGTTAACGGTTGTCAGTTATTATTTCTTACATGATTGTTTTGTATGATTATCATGATTCTCTCACGTCTGGTTCATCCATGCTATTATAAAGACAGCCGTGAACAAATGACGTACATTTATGACTTTTTACCTATTAATTTCAGCATTTACCGGAACTTACATAGGACAGTCACTCCTTAAAAAGCATCTACCTTATGGAAAACAGTCGTATGTAGTGTTGTCGAGTTTGGTGGCTGTTGCAGTGTCCTACAGAGTCACTTCATTGAAAACCAAAGCCTGTCAAGCCGGTTGGTTAGCTGCAGAAGAGAAACACACGTATTTTTCGGAAAATAAACACGAATAAGCTCCAAATTACTCGCTCTAAAAAAGGCAGTTTTTTTCCTATTGGAATGGCTGTCGTGACACAAATTTATCGTTTCCCAATACGAGGTATATTTGGAAGGCCATTAATGTTTAATCCTAGCAGAAATTCTCTCAATTGTAGAAAAAAATTTACTCTTAATAAGTTAGTGATTCCTGGAGTTAAAGGATCAAAATGTTGCCGTCTTAGGGTTGCTGTAGGTTTGAGAGAGTTTTTCACTTCAAGTAAAATGTTGAAAGATGATTTTCATAGCGATAAAAACCGGCCATACAAAGAAGATTCAGAGAGAGAAGATAGTGAGACATCTCTCAAGTATGAGGAATTAGCCAAGAGGTATTTTTCTTCTCCAGAAGCTGGGCATCAAGTATTTGTCGTGCAACCATATATTAAATGGGGTGCGAAGAAGAAAAAAATAACAACACCAGATTTACAGCTTGGAGAAGCTGTTGCTTTAGTAGAGTCTTTGCATAGATGGAAAGTTGTCGATAAGGTATTTTTGTAGATTCTATAGATATCATTAGACCACAAACTTATACCTTTTACGATATTTTGAGATTATTCTGGAGTTAAGTTTTGTATAGAATTGTGCTATCTTAATAATCCTCTACAATATTCAATTGAAATGATTACCAACTGTCTTCTGCCATTAGATGAAAGTTCCCCTTCAAAGTTTTGAGAAGAAAACTCTGTTTGGAACGGGATCTCTCCAACAATTGACTGAAAAAATAAAACAGAATCCTTTTGTAACAGCTGTATTTGTGAGCGTGGAGTTATTGAAAGGATTTCAGCATAGGTAATAATTCTAAAATGAGGTAAGAGTATTAAAACTAATCTAAGTGACTTTAATTCTGTAAACATTTAGGATCTGATGTAGCAGTGGACCTTTGATGACTTTCAAAATCACCGAAATTATATGCTTGATTTTATTTTAATCTTTGGAATTATTCTCAAATGATTTCAGAGAATTAGAAGAAGTTTTTGGAGTTCCCGTGTATGATCGCTATACTATTGTCATGCAGATATTTCGAGAACGTGCTGTTACAAAGGAAGCAAAACTTCAGGTTGCAATGGCAGAGATTCCTTACTTATGGTGAGAAAGGCATTCTATTGAATTTTGGTTAGGGTGTATCATGAAAAAAATACACCCGTAAACCTGTTATCACTTCACTTAGTTTTAGTTATTCAGGCAGATTTGAATATAAATACTATTAAGTTCCTTAGGTCTAAAATCCAAAATGTAAATGAAGGTGAATCATCTCGGCAAGGTTATGGTGGTCCAGGAGAATCATATGTAGAAATTAGGAGAAGAATTCTTGCTAATAGGGAACATAAACTCAAAGCAGCTTTGGAAAAACTAAGAGGTCAACGAGAGTTGTTGAGGAGCAATCGCAGAAAACATGATTTTCCTGCTGTTGCTGTTGTTGGCTACACCAATGCTGGTAATTGTAAAATGCTGTATCTCGTCAGTTGAATTTTTGTGTTTGTTTGTATAAAATTTTTCTGTTTTGATACTTTAAAGGGAAGACTTCACTTATCAAGGCATTGACTGGCGAGGAAGCGCTTGAACCGAAAGATCAGCTATTTGCTACTTTGGATGTTACAACTCATGGTGGAACTCTTCCTTCAAGGCTCAAAGTTATATATATTGACACTGTTGGCTTCATGTCAGACATACCTACTCATTTAATTGAATCTTTTAATGTCACATTAGAAGATGCACTTCTAGCTGTGAGTTTATTATGTCATTGGAATCAAAATAGCTTAGTGTCTTACTGTTCTTTCTCAACTATAATTAGGAAAAGTAATCAGAAATTCACTCTCTAATCCATGGAAAATAATGATATCTAAGGAGATTGATTAGTACATGAAGATTATTGATTAAAATTGTTTTTTCCTTATAATAAGTTATTTTATCAGTTTTCTGAATATATTTGGTTTAATTATGTCCTGAATATGTTTGCTAGTAAATTCAATTGATCATGTTACAATTTTAATTAATTTACTGTAAATGTTAGTCAAATGTACTCTACAAAATATTGGCTGTTTTCTAAACAACGCTTTCCATTTACTGTCTAAAAGCTTTTTTTATTAGTAGTAGTTTATTTTATATTCTAAGGGATTAGAAACCCTTTTCCTACTTATGAACCACCTGATTCCGAAGACTTTTGAGCACGGTTCTTGGATTAGAGTAATAAAGTAGACTAATGTATCCTAAATTATTTTTAAACATATATTTCGCTTGAAAAAGCTAGTTTGAATTAGGTTAAGTCCTGATATGGGTGTCACAGACGATTATGTTAATCGCGAAACTTAACGTAGTTTTCTTAGGGCCACCTCTAACTAAGTTCCTCAGCGACGTCAGTTACGAAGGGGAATCGGTAATAACGTATATCCTGGGCTTTGTTTACGCGGTTTGAGCCGAGAACTTCTAATCAATCCGAAGACATTTTTGGGCACTGAAAGACATTTCAGTGCGGCAACCTGTAATTCATATAATTTAACATTGCTACCATGTTGTGCTTGAGAGCCCCACAAAGTCTCATTCTACTCTAGAAAAATGATTTCAAGGTTACATGAAGTTGTAGTCATTGTTCAAACCAAGTTTCAACGTTATGAATTAAAAAAGTTGTTTTATCAGGCGAAGTTTTCATAAGTTTATAATTATCATGACATTCGTAGCTCCAGTTTGGGTCGAGTAGTGGATTGGGTTCTGTTAACTAGATCGAATTCGACGTATTTGGCTCGTTAAACCACGCCAATTTTGCTTGATAGGTGTACTACCCTTGTTTAATGTTATTATGAATAATATTAATGAACTTAAAGAGCAATATAAAGATATTCACCCAGGATTTGGATCATATTTAGAGTGCATGTCCCGGTCTTTACTAACTGGGCTTTCGTCGTTTACCANTTTCGTTATCTGAAGGCTCACTCCTTAAATTATATATTAACACTTTCAACGCTGAGGGTAAATTTTCAATTTTTGCCTGTGACTGAAATTTATATTTATGGTTATAGATTATCTTTGTATTCCTAATCATGAATTGACCAAAGAAAAATAGAATTTTTATTTTATTTCAACTTTTATTATTTAAATTTTGATGACAATCGTTGAAAAAAAAAGTTTAAAAAAATTTGGTTAAAAATGAAAACTACGAAACACTTTACTGAAATAGAGCCTTACAAATGACTTAAAAGAGAAATGGAAGCACTTGGAGGCGGCTTCTACTACTGTATCTGCATCAATGCACTCATGAAGTTAAAGTTTTCTATTTTCCTGAAAGTATAGAGCTAAAAACTAGTGGTGATCATGAATGGATGTAAAAGTTGTCCATAGCCTATTCATGCACCATCTAGAAAAAAATGTTGTTATAGCTGATGGTTATTGAAAATAAAATAGATTATGTAATATTTATCTGAGATTTATCAAGATATTTATTCATTGATACTGACCAGGTACTGAAGTTATACTGGTATTTTTGACTGCACATTGTAAAATTTACCCTCTTCAAAATTGAAAAGTGTCAAAATAATTGGTGTTCATCAGCATTGTTGGTGTCCAGAAATATGCCATGGGTGTCGCTCTGATGGTGATGTTGCCTTGACAATATTTGTGTGTTCTATCTTTTTCACAATGTCTATTAATAACAAAAATAGTTGTTGATTCTTCCTGGAATCCACTAATGTGCAATGCGCTGAAACTGTAGTTGAAGACCTCATGCCATATTGATACTGACAAATTTAAAGGATCACTAATGGCATAGTCTTAATTTATGCACATTGTAAATTTGTTTCTTTAAAGAGTTTGAGGCTTTATTTGCTGTATCAATGTATAACGGGCTACTGGATGTGTTTAAAGAATCCTAAATATCATTAATAGAATGATTTTATTGATTAAGAAATGTTTTATTTTTTAGGATTAGATGTTTTGAAAGGAAGAATTGAAGAGAATCTTTTCAAGGCCACTGGTAGAAAGAGAATAGTGTTTAGAGTCCCTGCTGGAGGAAAGGAAGCAAGGTGGGTGCAAATAGTACCTCAGGTTAAATCATTACCTCACAAGTTTCAGTAACAATTTTATGACTACCAGTCTATCTTTATCTCCCTCAGTGAATTGTGAACAAATGTACTTAGTGTTACTCATTGGCATCTTCTTTATTACGTTGGCAAATATCTGCTCTGTCTACTTTTTTGATGTTTTTATGTCTTTTGATTGTTTTCAAGGAACTTGTGTTGGGTCATCTTCATCTCTTAAACTTGATGTCAATAATTGGAAAATTAATGTTTCTGGTGATTCAAAAGTGTCAAGTATAAATCTTGTCATGCCTTACACAAATTTTATTGTAAGTTTCACACAAGGTAGACTTCTATACCAAAAACTAAATCAGAATATGCGTTCATGTGGACTCAAACCCATGTCCCTCAGTGGAACAATCTTCAGTAATTTAGAGGTTTAAACACTCCGTAAGCTGTATGTCGGCAGGCAGAACTTGCAATTAGAGACAATCGGGAAGCTCCGATTGCGGATTTCTGGGAAAATTGAAATCTGTAATCGACAGCTTTCTGTTTGTCTCTAAATGTGAGTTCTGCCTGCCGACATACAGCTTACATAGTGTTTTAAAACCTCTAATCTATTTACGGTCGTGTTCCAACTTTCTTTTCTTTCAGTCTTCCATAACAGGTTTCTTCATGGGTGTATTAGTTGATGCTACATCCTTAGATTTATGTTTCTGTTGAGGAAATGGTAATTGAAGGTCTTTTGCCTAACTTTGGACTTTAAAACATCCATCAGTGTGTAGTTGTACACTTGCAAAAGGTGAATTAAACTGAATGCAATGAAATTAAGTACGGAGATACTTCTGATGTTGCTCTAAAGCAGGGTTTCCCAAAGTGTGTTCCAAGGAACACTGGTGTTCCTCGAAGAGTTTTTAAGTGTTCCCTGGAAACTTACGAAGAATGATAATTCTTGTATGAATTTCAGTTTTGAATTAAGTTATAACATTTTTAAAATCAGGGACTCTTGATTATATGAGAAGATTGTGTTTTCAATAAACCATTGACTCTTACTTTGACGAAATTAATTATTACTAATATTTATTGACAGAAAAAGTAACCTAGGTGTTCCGCTGATATCATAGAATTGATAAAGTGTTCCGCCGGAGGAAAAGTTTGGGAAACTCTGCTCTAAGGTATTGTCGTATTTTGGCTATTAGCAATTCTCTACAAACTGTTGCTTCGATTAGAAGTTTTTGTTGCTGGATATATTTTGCTTTATGCTCTTAAAATTGGTTTACAATACACAGTATCACATGATAGTTGCAAATCCTATTGTAGTAGTGGTGTATGAATGCAACAGTTACATAATAGCTGCAGCTCATCTGAAGGCTGATTACCTTTAAAATTGAGACTTAAGAAATAAATTCCACTTTTTAACTATACACATTATAATTTCACCGTATAATGGGAAAGCACGGTGAAAATTTCATAACATATGTATGATTCTTGTCTGAATTGTTAGTGGTGAGCATATCATGTTCTTTGAAATAATCTTTCCAATTTCATTGCTTGCATATAAAGACTTAAGAGTCTTTAAAAGGTTAATGCAAATGCAAAAATTATCTTTCAAAATTTGGCTGATATGAGTTTATATGCAACATCTATTCAGGAAATATATGCATGAGATTCCTGTTGTGAAAATTCAAGTTGTGTCATTCTTTTTATGTGGCTTAGCCTTGGATCTACTCTGGTTTTCCTGCCAGTTGTTAGAAATGACTAGATTTGTAGAATTATAAATGGTCTCAGCTATAAACCATTGGCCTCCTAGGAGTAAAAATTGTTGGGACTGACTTTTTAATAGTATTTAAAAGTTTCTTGCTTTTCCGAATGTCGATCACTTGGTAGCAAGTGATTGATAGGGGTTTGGCTGAATTACGCCCTGCATTGAAATGGAGCCCAAGTGTTGAATTATTCTGACCAGAAAAATTTCAGTGCCTATTTACATATGTAATTCTTATTACACCAAACTTAGCCGCATTTTATTGCTTTTTGATTTTTGTAATTCTTATCAGGAGGCCTCTTGATGAAGTTAAGATGCTGATGATATCTTTTAGTCATCTAATACTTCCCTACAAGAAATTGAGGCTTGCATAATTTATCTTGATTCTTGTAATATCCAAAGCTGAGAATAAGTTTGAAAATGATAACTTTAATTATATAAACTCATCTGTTTAAACTCAATTTTGTATAAAGAAGAACACTAATTAATTATGAAGTTCACTACATAAATGCAGTGAAATTGTCTGTCAATTGAAGAATTGACTTGTTGTAGTCTTGTCTTTATTATCCTTTATTACAAACAAATATTACTACTATTAATTTTACGATAGATTTGATTTTTGCAATAAAATTAGTATACCATTGTACTGCTTTTCCATGACTAAATATGTTGCTTTATATGTATCTTAATGCATACACTGATATCAGCACTTATTTGAAAAGTATTTCACATGCAAATGTAATATCCTGTATGTTCTTCTGGGAACAGTGATTCAACTTCCATGAGATTGGGCTGTCCATTATTGTGGCATCTGAGTCTTGAATCCTGGTAATATTTTCCAGATTCAGTGACTCAGGAATAAAGGAGCTCAAAACAAATGAAGAAAAATTTTATTTCTGTCATACCCTATTGCATTAAATATGAAACTATTGAATTATTTTAGAGTGAATAATAGTTGCATATGAAGGAAAAATTGTCATAAATATGGAATAATGGTCTCACAAAACTGGAACTTGAACCAGAATCTTTCTTTTGCCTGGCAGATGCTGTAACTAAATGAGCTGTTTTACAAAACATTCATACATACTGTTTTGAGTGACTAAGTAATTTAACTCGCACACTTTTCCTTGTTATATCTGGAAACCAAGTTTTATTATATATTACCAAGTTTTACATTACTTNTTTAAATTTATGCAATGATGCCAACATACATATTGCTTGTCTTCAAGAATCTCATCTGTGGTCTTCATCAAAATTTTACTCTTCACAACATAGCATTATCCATCTAGATATTAAATCAGGTGCTCCTGGTCTAGCTATTCTGGTCAACAAAAACATTTCATATCTAACTCTCCCTACTACTAAGCTTAAGTGCCTTGTTGTTTTAGGAATTGAAATCTTGGTAGACAACAAACCTATCAACATCTTCTGTGTCTATGGCAAACAAAGAATTCTAGAATCTGAACTCTCCTTACTCACTTCTTTTAATTCTCCTTCAATATTCATAGGAGACTGGAACAGTAACCACACTCTTTGGGGTTCAAAAATAACCAATGGTAATAGCCAATAATAGTAACCCAATATTACTCTCCAAAGATTTTTACAAANATGAAAAGGTGGTTTTAGGTTTGATAGGACTATATATTCTCCAGTGGCGTTATATACTCTCAAAATACCTTCCATCCTGTGGTTGTTACACGTCATAACTACACACTGCTTCCCTGAAAGAAATTTATTTCATTACCAAACAGTAATAGCAGATCGCAAATAATACAGCAAAGCAGATAATAGCAAATTCCAAAAAAGACAGGTTTCATCGCTAGAAAATGTTCATGGCTTGTTTTCAAATTTGCACCATAGGCTTACTACCCTATATCAGCTGATACAGATTAGTATCTGTACGTAGAGTAGCTACATCCTTTCCTTGTTGTACTTTGTCCTTATATTTTAAAATATCGACAACCCAACTTTAATATCTTATTTGTTTCAAGGGCTCAAAACAAAGGCTTGTATAACACAAAGAAGAATTTTTAAAATTGAGGAAACATCCTATCATTGTCATTATATCTGATGCATGTTTGGTAAGCTTGCAAGACAAATTGGTTGACAGAATGAAACAGTGAGGTAATTATTAATTGGAGATTTTTTGAAAATTTAATCTCTTGAAAAATCTCAAACATTATTGTTCTGGGTAAAGATGCACTTAAAGCTGTAGATGCAAGGTCCTGTTTGGATATTCCTAGTGTAGCCATTTCTTTGAAAAGTGGTCAGTGCTACAATGTCTGCCTATTCATCTACACCAATAGTCAAATAGATATCTTGCTGTCTTCAAAATTTTTGTAGAACTTTGTTTTCTTCAACTCATGAAAGTGGCAGAATGGTTACCAAAATATATCTGGTATCTGGTGATTTTCTGTAATCAGATGTGATGTAGGATATTCCTAGCTCCTAGCTGTTTCACAGAAATAGTTACCCTTTATATGCCCGCATAGTACTCAGTCTGTATGGCTGTAAGTGCTTCTTTAAGCATAACTATTAAGCAAATATGTGTTATTTATTTTAAGATAAAAAGGGATTATTTGTTTTACTTACGTATTCATCTAATTCATGATAACTTAAATCTAAATTGCATGTCTCATGTTTACAAGAAAATTGTTTTCAACTTCTTAAAAATTATAAAGTGATATTTATCTCCTTGGGTTTCTTCCTAGTAAGAAAATATAATAGGGAGAATTCTGTGTAATTTTTGAAAAAGAAAATAAATAATGTTGCATTACTTATTAAATAGGAAGATAGGTAGTGCAATATCTTGGAAATTTTGGATGAGATATTCTCTGTTATTCTTCTAGCGATGTTACTACTATACTGACATATCTTATTGTGCACAATACATTGAGATGATCAACTAATTTATTTTACAGTTGGCTGTACAAGGAAGCTGCTGTCACAAATGTTGTGGCATGTCCAGAAAATAGCCAGTATCTGCGTATGACAGTGATTATAACTGATACTTGTTTAAACAAATTTAAGCATGCTTTCATAAAGAGTAAATGAGTTTTGCCTTAAATAAATAAAATGTCAATTAAGACTTCAGAATAAGTTTTTGTAAATTTTATGCTTTTGTTGATGTTTGCCTGTTATTGGCATGGNACTCTTGGGTCACTTTTTCCAGTAAATGAGTATGTATTATTGGGATTTTTGCCATTTAAAGACAATACTTAAGCTTAAAATTGATTCATTTTGATTTACATTATGGTATAGTTGTTTTAAAGGGATAGTTTAAGAAAATCTGTAAAAATACCTAACAAAATGAGAACTATAAAAAGTGTATGATTTTTTTGACATTATACAATTTTACAAAACACATCAACCTTAAAAACATGTTCCTTTCCTTAGCAATGGTTTTGTGGATATGAATTCCCATTGCTTACTTTAGTAGTTCATATAATAGATTACCTGAACCCTTGAATACTAATATATGTTACATTCCTGAGTTATTAATGTTTCTAGTATTCAATGAGATTAACCTACCATCTATCTGCCTTCCTCATAGGTTGGTATCAAGGTAATAATGTCCTATACAACTAATGAGAGAAGGTAAAAATAAATTATATTTACAATGAGCGTAACAGAAAGATTACCATGCAGTTCATTCCAGATTGAGAATTGGCACTTCTTCCACCTAACTATTCAATAAATGACAAAGTGAAACAATAGTAACTGAGATAGAGTTAAGCAGCCTGCGAAATTACTATTCATCTATAAGTTATGAAGTGCACAGAACAAATAATAGCGATTAATTCGATTTGTAATTTTTTATTGAAATATAGATTTACATCAAGTGAAATCAAGCCACTTTAATAACATGATTTTGAAGGGTTAACTCTGAAAGTGGAATAAAAATATCATCTTGCAACAGTAGCAATTAAAACAACAAAGACGCATTTTAATTGTTACGAGTGGATTACCGTTCGTTGTCGAGCGGCATCCTATTATACTGAGTTTACAGCNTTATTGGCATGGTTTTGGAAGTATTCATGACTTTAAAACTAGAAATATGGAAAATGAAAATTGTGAAATGAAAATAATTGTATTGAATATTACTTTGTGTTTTTGTAATAAATTGTCAAAATGTTTGTATTTGTTGGCAGAATAGATAAGGATTTCCTTCACTGTTTGATTGTGTTCACAAATTCAACCTTCAAGTCGTTGCACTCTGTAAAATACAATATTCTTTTCATAATCTATTTTTCAGCTCTACAGCATCATTAACATTTGTATTTGCATTTTATTGAATGTAATATTAGTCAGTTTCAAAGTATTATAATGTAATTAATGAACTTGGAGAAGTTTTTTGTTTGCTCATAGAAATATTGTTGACTATTGAAATGAAGTTGACAATTTCTTAACCCCTCTAATGGGTTAAGATGTGCTCCTGAGACTTTCACACTGCGAGGAGCGTCCATAGATCGGCTGATATAGAAACAGATCAGTAGTTACCATTTCATGATATCCTGAGTCCCGAAACCTCTTTAACTCTTAAACAATCATAGGTTTTCATTGTTCTTTGCTCTAGATGGATGGTAGCTAATAATGCATCCAACAGTCATCTCAAAAGTAAGTTTTATGATATAACTACTGTGCCTGTAAATATTTGTGGATTAATAATAATAATGAATGACAATTTGGAGAAAAATCATCAAATATTTTATATAAAATACTTACTAGGTGACGTTAGTTACTTATGTATGAATAAAAAAGTAGTCCCATCATAAGAGTTTGGGCACTCGGGAGGGAAAAAGTTGGTGGCTAAATATTTAGCTATTGCTTGATATATATAAGCCTTGAGCCAAGAGGGTTAACAATACCATCATAAGGTAATCACTAAAAAATCACTTGGATATTCAGAGATAAATGGTTGACAGTGCCTAGCACTGATGGTGAAACTATGGGAATAAATTAAAGCTATTATTGGCCATGATAGTTTTCTCTTCAGAGAATTTAGGAAANACTTTAATAACATGATTTTAAAAGGTTAACTCTGAAAGTGGAATAAAAATATCATCTTGCAACAGTAGCAATTAAAACAACAAAGACGCATTTTAATTGTTACGAGTGGATTACCGTTCGTTGTCGAGCGGCATCCTATTATACTGAGTTTACAGCTCAAAAAATCATAGCTCTAACACCAATTATCGTACGTTTATAATTCATACACCGTTATTTAGAGCAAGGAACGCGCATTTAAGATACGAAAATTCATAACCCAGAAAACTATACTTTTTCAGATATTACCATCCGAAAATGATTGTTTTCACGTTTTCTTCGACGTTATTTTCCACATTTTTGGAGCTTCACCGAACTACCGATAGGGCAATACTAACAAACTTCACATCTGAAGTATACCATATTCCCATATTCCGACAAGCTTACGGGCGCGTGGAGTGAAACAGGGGTGCTAGGGTGGGACGGTACCAAGGCTGTATATTGCCGTTTTTTGAAATTTTTGGGGCGGATTTTCGGTCACATCGGCGTTGGTTAACACCGATTTCTCGGGTAAAAAGCGGAAAATCACCATTTTCAGCAACGAAAGACTGTTCCGGTGAGATGTTGGATGATCAAAAAAAGTGAAAAAACCTTCCCATTTTTTACTTTTCTTTCGTTGTAGATTGTAGAGGATTGGGAATTCCGAATATTCATTGAAAACGCATACTCCTGGTTTGTCCTGCGCGCGAGAAGTTTCCTTGAAATCGCAAGAGACTCAACTCCTCGATCACTGGGGTATCTGGTGAGCAAATGACAGAACTACAGGCAAATCCATCATGGCGGAGTGAAAAATCAGTAGTTGTCTACTTAAAATGAGTGCCATTACCGTAGTTTTTACGACAACTGTAAACTAAAAACATATCATAAATGCGCAAGGTTTACAGTGTTCGTGGTCCAAATTCTGTGAAAATATGAGCATTTTCTGTGGGTGAAAAAAAAGGCTGTCGAACCACTATCAAATATTTACCAAAATATATGTAAAGCTTTTCATATCACATGCCATGCAAATGGCTGATGGAGATAAATGTTGGCATCCCTTTCCGAAGGAATGCGGTACAACAATGGAAGAGCTGACACTAATTGTGACACTGGAATTCCAACGGTTAGTATTCCTTTCCCGAGGGCGTCAGTTCTATGTTCCCGAAAGTCGTTTGTATCACATCGCTCGTTCAGTGACAGAGCTGATAATAATTGTGACAGATTGGAATCCTATGCGGTTAGTAGTCATTTCTCGATGGCACCAGATGTATGTTTTTGAAAGTCATGTGTATCACATCACTCATTCTTATGATGGTTTTCGGCATAAGATTCAAAGGGGTTTTCAGATCAGTTACGATTATTTCGTCTCCAGAAGCGTTACATCCTCTGAAAAGGCCTTTAACTGTAGTATTATCATGCATGCGAATGATGCTGTTCTTCCCTAAAAGAAATTTATTTCAATATCAGACAATAATATCAGATCAACATAACTAAGAGTAAACTGAACTTTTCTTACCTATTAATGCAGTCATTGTCCACAAAAATCGTTCACGCAGTAATGCCCTAGCATTTTGTGATTCCTGAGATTTTAATTTTCGTTGCATTATGAGTTATTGCTAATTATTTTTCAAACAAACCTCACTTGTAAAGCGCGATTGGTTCGACTACTGGTTTCTATCGATTGCATTGGCTTTCGNACTTTAATAACATGATTTTGAAGGGTTAACTCTGAAAGTGGAATAAAAATATCATCTTGCAACAGTAGCAATTAAAACAACAAAGACGCATTTTAATTGTTACGAGTGGATTACCGTTCGTTGTCGAGCGGCATCCTATTATACTGAGTTTACAGCACACATTTGTGTCATAAAAATATATTTAAAGCTTTTTATATCACATGCCATGCAAATGGCTGATGGAGATAAATATTGGCATCCCTTTCAGAAGGAATGCGGTACAACACTGGAAGAGCTGACACTAATTGTGACACTGGAATTCCAACGGTTAGTTTTCCTTTCCCGAGGGCGTCAGTTCTATGTTCCCGAAAGTCGTCTGTATCACATCGCTCGTTCAGTGACAGAGCTGACATTAATTGTGACATATTGGAATCCTATGCGGTTAGTAGTAATCACCATTTATCGGTGGATCCAGATCTAAGTTTTTGAAAGTCATATGCATCACATCACTCATTTTTATGATGTTTTGCGGCATAAGAGTCAAAGGTTTTTGCATATCATATACGATAATTACTTCTCCAGAAGCGTTACATCCTTTGTAAAGGCCTTTAAGTTTAGTTTTATCAAGCATGCGAATGAAGCACATCTTCCCTAAAAGAAATTTATTTCAATATCAGACAATAATATCAGATCAACAAACCTAAGAGTAAACTGAACTTTTCTTACCTATTAATACAGTCATTGTCCTCAAATATCGTACACGCAGTAATGCCCTAGCATTTTGTGATTCCTGAGATTCTAATTTTCGTTCCATTATGAGTTATTGCTAATTATTTTTCAAACAAACCTAACTTGTAAAGCGCGATTGGTTCGACTACTGGTTTCTATCGATTGCATTGGCTTTCGATTATCGTTCCTTCGATTATCGTTCCTACGTTCACGTCGCTATCCAGAGAGTCGATCATTGTATGCTACTATTATGATTGTATGTAGTCTGCTACTCGCGTTTCTCTAATATTAGTTATTTGTGAAGAAAAAGCAACCCTTGATCTTGGGGAGCGTAGTGACTAGAAGTAATTGCGCCCACTTTTTTGATAGTCTGACATACATTTCCTGAGATATCGATACAATCAGCTATCATATTTCATTAAAATTATGTGAGACTGTCAAAAATGTGAGTTCAGTTGCTTCTAGTCACTACGTTCCACAAGATGAAAAGTTCCTTTCTCGACACAGAGTTAATATTAGAGAAGAATAGCAAGTAGCACTAGATAAACCGTCATAATAGTTTCTTACAATGATCGACTCTAGATAGCGGCGTGAACCAAGAAACGATGATCGAGAGCCATTGCAATCGAGAGAAACCAATAGTCTAACCAATAGCGCTTTACAAGTGAGGTTTGTTTGAAAAATGATTAGCAATAACTCATAATGCAACGAAAATTAAAATCTCAGGAATCGCAAAATGCTAGGGCATTATTGCGTGAACGATTTTTGTGGAAAATGACTGAATTAATAGGTAAGAAAAGTTCAGTTTACTCTTAGGTTTGTTGATCTGATATTATTGTCTGATTTTGAAATAAATTTCTTTTAGGGAAGAAGTGCATCATTTGCATGCATGATAATACTACAGTTAAAGGCATTTTCAGAGGATGTAACTCTTCTGGAGACGCAATGATCGTAACTGATCTGAAAACCCCTTTGAATCTTATGCCGAAAACCATTATAAGAATGAGTGATGTGATACATATGACTTTCAAATACATACATCTGGTGCCCTCGAAAAGTTCCAATGTGTCACAGTCATTGTCAGCTCTGTTAGTGAACCAGCGATGTGATACAGACGACTTTCGAGAACATAGATCTGAAGCCCTCGGGAAAGGAGAACTAACCGTTGGGAATCCAGTATGTCACAAATAGTGTCAGATCTGCCAGTGATGTACTCTATTCCTTTGAAAAGGGATGCCAATTATAATCTCCATCAGCCATTTGCATGGCATGTGATATGAAAAGCTTTAAATATATTTACATCACACAAATGTGTGCTGTAAACTCTAAACTCAGAGTACAATTTGAAATGCCGCATAACAACGAATAGCATTCCACTTGATACAATTAAAGTGCGTCTTTGTTATTGTAACTGCAACTGTTACAAGATGATATTTTTATTCCACTTTCAGAGTTAACCATTTAAATCATGTTATTAAAGGTTAAAGGCCCTCAGCCTCAGTTTTATCATGTCCAAAATGGACATGGACGCCAGCATCTCAGCTGGTGAATACTCTGATGAGGAGACGGAGGACATCCATTTTAACCTACATTCAGCCTCTCAACTCTTGGACCAAACCATCCCAAGGATACCACCTGACAGAGATCTGCCACCCTGAAGGAGTTTGGCCTGGACTAAGTCATCAATATGGTGAGTCAAACTGGTGATTCCTCTACTTCTTGTTCCTCACCCTCCAAACAACCTACCAAAAATGATTCCTTCCAAGCTGTTTGATCCAAACAAAAAATGTCTTCTTTTCCACCAACCCATGTTCCCAAGCCTATTCCTACCTCCAATTCTTTTGCTCTTTTGAGTGAACTCCCTTCCACATCCTCTTCCTCAGCCCCTATCCCAACACCCACCCTTCCTTCCAAACCTTCTAAAATGATAATCCCATCAATCAAAGTCAAATTTTTCAATGATTGCCAGAAACTTGTACCTAAGTTAAATCAATTTCTTGATATACTCAAAAAAGAATCAATCCAGTATTTCACCTACCAGCTTCCCTCGAAGCATAATTTAGATTTTGTGATTAAACATGTCCCCATTAATGTGGATACTGAAGCTCTTAAAGCTGAACTTGTTGAGGAAGGATTTGACATTGTTGGCATCACCCCCATGTTTACTTCAAAGCCTACTAGGGCTGACATTGCTGAAGGTAAAACTACTGCAAATCGTCGGCAAATCCCAGTTTTTAGGCTACTGTGACCCCCTTAGATGACATCGATGCATTCAAAGAAATTAATACTCTAGTTGGTATGTCTGTTAAAATCAAAGGTTACATCAAACCATTTGCCCCAAGTCAGTGCTATAATTGCTTCGCCTTTGGTCATTCTACGAATTTCTGTCAACTTACTCCTAACTGCTCTAGGTGTGGTGAACCTCACTCCATCAAATNAGACTGCTGATGAATCTCTCTTCGAGACATTCACTTATAATCTTTACAGCTTCTGGTATCTCATAGAATTCTCAAAAAGTGCTCTAGCCATACCCCCTTTGTTTCCTGTATTCTGATGCCACACTGAGTCATACTTTCGTAGATATTTTCTTATATCAGTTCTTTTCCATCATTCTTGTGCAAAAAGTCTTTTATAAAACTGGAAACAGCAAATTTATCTCATGTTGCGCATTCATAGATATTAACTGACTAATATAATCAGAACACATGTAACAAAATCTAAAGAAAGTAAAGCCTAGCTTTCAATCATAAGGAAGTGAAGCTCATAGGATGGAGTGAGTTAATAAAGGGGTTATTAATTAAAATTAGTAATTTAAAAGTGGCTATAGTGTGTTGGTATACTACTCTGTATAAGGTATGCAAAAAAGTTTCCACGGTTATTTACGTCAAGGTTTGTATGCAATGGTTTCTGCTACATTATATTTTCAATCATATCTCTGTGGATATGATGGTATATAGGAGATATCTTGTGGGAATTAATTTAGACAAGGCTACAGGAGCCTCAACTCCGGAGATCAGACTTAGGCTCCTGTTTAAGGATATCTCTGGAAAAATGTTATCCATCCTATTCTACCTAGCTGTAATTAGATATTTAACTTCATGAAGGAAAATTTTGAATTAGAAGTGGTAATTTTGATAATTTCGTTTGTAATGGATGGATAGATAGATTAGACATCACAAGGATATTTAGATACGTGAATTATTATCATGGACACATTTTGCTTTGAAATGCATTACTTACAGAATGTTTTTTTCTTTAAGCATAAAGACACGGTTAGAAAAACAGAGAGCTGCTTAGAAAGACTGACTTAAATATAATATTCATAAGAAAAACATGTTACTACAGTAAAGTAGCAGACGACATATTCGTCATTTAAGTCAAGCACAATGATCGATCCTCTCGATAGCGATACGAAAATAAATCTGATAGTCGAAAGAAAAGCAGTCGAACTATTCGCGCTCCCAAAGAGGTTGTTTGAAAAGTGATAGAGATACAAACCCTCAATGTATCAAAAAACTACGGATAATGAGATTCAAACAGCAAATGGGGAAATACGCGCTCTTTTTATACGGGCGATGAATTCATTGATAGGTTAGAAAAGTTCAGGTTACCGCTATATGTGTCGATCTGCTATTACTGTTTGGTAATGAAATAAATTTCTTTCAGGAAAACTGTGTGTAGTTAGGACGAGTGACAACCAGACAGTGGAAGGAGTTTTGAGAGTATATAACGCCACTGGAGAATATATAGTCCTATCAAACCTAAAACCACCTTTTCATATCCTGCCAGAAAAAGTAATAAGAATGAGTGAAGTTGTACACATCACTGTGGAATGTGATTCTGCATACGGAAGATAATGACAGCTAACTATATGGTATTCTAGGTTGGCACCATTATGGCAAACTATGTCAGTGATCTACTGCTTAGTTTGGAAAGAGAGAAAAAATAGTTATCCTCAAAGGCCATTCCTTGGCATGTGATATGAATAGCTTTAACAGAGTTTTTCTTGTCTGAAATCCTTTATAGGGTGCGACACGAAGAAAAAATTATTATCGTGTGGAACGATTAATATTCCACCTGTATCTTGTTGCAATTTCAGTCATTATAAAATGANGTCTGAAATCCTTTATAGGGTGCGACACGAAGAAAAAATTATTATCGTGTGGAACGATTAATATTCCACCTGTATCTTGTTGCAATTTCAGTCATTATAAAATGACGTTATATTCTGTGATTTACATTGTGATAATGCAGTGATTTAATTCACTTTTTGTAATGTTGTATTTTAATAATACTGTAATATTTATTGAATGAAACGATTTTTAATCTCGTGTACGCTTCATTACCTATGGAAAGGCAATTATTTACTAAATTCTTAATGTTTCTTACAAAAACGTTTATTCATTTCTTGTCATGATGGAAATAATTATTTTTATATGCAATTTTGGGAATNTTAATACTCTAGTTGGTATGTCTGTTAAAATCAAAGGTTACATCAAACCATTTGCCCCAAGTCAGTGCTATAATTGCTTCGCCTTTGGTCATTCTACGAATTTCTGTCAACTTACTCCTAACTGCTCTAGGTGTGGTGAACCTCACTCCATCAAATCCTGTCCTCATCACAATCTAACCACTGCTAAATGTGCTAATTGCAAAGGTGATCATACAGCTACTGACAAGGGTTACCCAAAGTTTAAAGAGCTGAGGACTGCCATTCTCCATAAAGTACAATCCACCAGAAATAGAGCTAATTCAAACCCTACTCTTGACATTCAACCCCAACAAAACTTCCCAAACCTACCTAACCCAATTAACCTTTCTACCTCTTATGCTTCAAGAACTCAAAATCCTCGTCCTGCTCCTCCCTCTTCCTCAACCTCTCTCCCCATTCCTCCTCCTGCTACTTCCTCTCCCTCATCTAGTTTTCCTGGCAGTGGATTTATTGAATTTGTCATCCAAACTTGGAACAAAGTCCCAGCTGCTCCTACCATGCAATCCAAAATCTTAATTTTCCAAAACTGAAGTCTTCAATTTCTTTAATGGTTCGTTCAAAAATTAAATTGCTTTCTTGGAATTGTCTGTCATGCCATAAATCTGAACTTTTAAATTTCTGCAATGATGCCAACATACATATAGCTTGTCTTCAAGAATCTCATCTGTGGTCTTCATCAAAATTTTACTCTTCACAACATAGCATTATCCATCTAGATATTGAATCAGGTGCTCCTGGTCTAGCTATTCCGGTCAATAAAAATATTTTATATCAAACTCTCCCTACTACTAAGCTTAAGTGCCTTGTTGTTTTAGGAATTGAAATCTTGGTAGACAACAAACCTATCAACACCTTCTGTGTCTATGGCAAACAAAAAATTCTAGAATCTGAACTCTCCTTACTCACTTCTTTTAATTCTCCTTCAATATTCATAGGAGACTGGAACAGTAACCACCCAATTTGGGGTTCAAAAATAACCAATGGTGATGGTATTACTCTCCAAAGATTTTTACAAAAAACCAATCTTGTCGTCCACTCACCATTCTCAAACACTTTTTCTAAAAAAGCTCATCAAAGTCTTATTGATTTTGCTATCACTTCTAATTTCCAAAATCTCTCTTTCCCAGTTGTATTCCATGATATATCATGGAATACAACTGGGATGTAATCTGAAACAATATATTGTTTCAGATTACATTCCAATTGTCTGCTCCATTCAAGGCACCTTTTCTCCTGCTGAACCCAAATTTTTTTAACAATATCAATTGGCATAAATTTTCAAATTTCATCTCTAACAAAATTAATTACTACCCATTAATCGACCTCCCTGCTTCTCAAGAATCTATTGATACACAAATTACTCTTCTTGATGATTTAATTTCTTCTGCTAAAAATTATGCCACCACATCTTTTCCAATGACCCCTCCCCATCACACCCCTCTCCCTATCAATATTTCCAAACTAATTACCAACAAAACAGAATAAGAAGGCAATATCAAACTTATCGACATCCCACTGATTTTGAAATTTACAAAAGATTAAAAGCCTACATTAAAAAGTTGATCCAAAACTACAATGTTAAAAAATGGCACCAATTTGTTTCTACTCTCTCCTTCGAAAACAATTCTATATGGAAAATCACTAAATCTCTTACCAAAGGCAAATCTTCCATCAAACCTCTCCTGATTAATAATGCACTCAACTGCAACCCTTAAGACATGGCGAATTTCCCTGTAGAATTCTTAAGCAAATCTATGGCCAATGACTTTCCACAACAACCTTTTGACGAATCTGTCATAATTGTCAACAATCTAATAGCAGCCGCACCAGCCACTGATCCCCCTACACAACCAACTCTTCTGAAATTATTGAAATCCTATCTTCTCTAACTATCCATGAAGCCCCTGGCCCTGACCCCTTCTCAAACAAAATTCTGAAACATCTGACAAAATGCCCCCATTTTGTAGCACTCTTGGTCAACCTTTTCAATGCTTGCTTCTCCATCCACTATTTCCCTTCTTCATGGAAAATAGGCACTGTAATTCTCCTTCCTAAACCTCAAAAGGATCCACTAATCATTAGCAACCACAGACCAATTGTTCTCCTCTCTTCAAAATCTAAAGTTTTTGAAAAAATTATTCTTAACAAAATCCTCCACCATGTTGATGAGAACAAAATTCTTCCACAGGAACAAATGGGATTTCATCAAGCTCATGCCGCCACTCACCAAACTTTAAGACTTGTTGAAAATATTTTGGATGGTTACTACAAGCAAAATGCCACAACCCATGTGGTGTTTTCGATCTATAGAAAGTATTCGACAAGACATGGCACCAAGGGTTAATCTACAAATTAGCATAACTATCATTTCCTCTCCCTCTTCTTAAACTCATCCGATCTTTCCTCACTAATAGATTTATCGAGGTCCGATCCAACAATTTCCTGTCTCCTCTTCTTCCCAGTACCGCTGGAGTTCCCCAAGGGAGTACTATTAGCCCAATACTTTTTAACCTTTTCATCAACGACATGCCATCAGACCCCAAAATTACAAGATATATATATATGCAGATGACTTAACCGTTTCCTCACAAAGCATCTCACCTAATTTAGCCACCTCCCGCATAAATTCATTCATTGTTACACTTATATCATGGCTAAATAAATGGCACTTAAAAGTTAACCCAAACAAATGTAATCATATAACTTTTAAAATTAACAAAAACACAATGTCTGATGAACCAGTTATCTTTAATAACTACATCATTCCCCTTGTTAAAGAAACCAAATTCCTAGGTGTAAAAATTAACAATAATTTATCTTGGAACTCTCGTATCAAAATGTAGTAACCAAAAAGCCAATTATGCTAAATTCAAACTCTGCCCGCTTTTAAACAAATCCAGCCCTTTAGCTCCTAAATCTTAATTACGACTAATTCATTCATTCATTCTTCCCCTCTTAACTTACGCGGCTGTAATTACCTTCAACACCAAAGCCAATATTAAACTTGTTGAAAAATTTTACAATAATTGTATCAGATCCGCAACTAGCACCAACAAATTGATACCACTAAAAGAAATAAAAATTTACTTCCAATTAACTACAATCTGCAATCTTGTGGAAAGAAGCATAGAAAAATTTCAACTATCACTGGAAAATATTGACAACCCCCTTCTGAACAACATTTGGCAATATGAAACCAAACCAAGAAAAAGGAAAAAACGGTTTAAACAACCAAAACTAATAACATATAAATTCAAATTTGTACCATTTAAAACCAAAAAGAAATTTCAAAATTAATAAAGCCAATCTTGTAACCTTCCCTTCATAATTCTTAAAACCAAAGTTAAACCCCTCTATGTTCACTCATACCTTACCCTGCTACCTAAAAATTGACCTCCTAATGTACAATCAAATACCTGACTTCTTCCCACCTTGATAATTACACCCCATCCTTGCAACCCTTCACCAGTTTGACCAGGCATAAAATGCAGCCAGCATAATTTGCGACAACAATCATTGTCTGACCGCTTCCCCTGATGTGGAACAACCCTACCCAGTTTTATAACCCCTTGCCAGTTTGACCTTGCATCATATGCAACTCATGCATATGACCAAAGCATTACCTTTACGAGTTTACATAGTCCAATGATATTTATTTAGTGGGATATACCCATTTTGTTACAAACAAAAATGTCACAAAGAAAGAGAATAATTAACAACGTTGAAGCTTATAAAAAAATAAGATTTTTCAGGGTTCCTGATAGGCCTTCATGGCTACCGTAGCGGTCACGGGGCCCACGAAGTCCCCACCATACATCACCCTACCAGGCGATCCCCTACTCGTCTCACACTTCGTCATCAGCAGGCTCACTCGTCATCTCATTAGTTTTACTTATACATTTCATAAAACATTTGACATTTTTTGGGAAAGGCTCAAAGACTTCTGCAGGTAGACTGTTCCATTCCTCGATAGTTCTATTTAAAAAAGAGTATTTCCTATTATCGGTTCTTTGCTTAATGCATCTAACTTTGTATTTGTGGTCGTGCCTACCCTGGTAAATGCCTCTTTTATATTATATATAATAGCTTATTTGATTTGGTAAAGGATACAATCTTGCATTTATTTAAGTTTAAGATCATGCCATTATTAGAACTTCATGTCTCGAATTCTAAGAGGCTATTTTGCAAGGCTACAAAGTCATTTCCGTTTTTTTTTAATTTCCTTAAAAATTTTTAAATCATCAGCAAACAGTAGTACATTTACATTTGTAAATTTGAAATTTATATCATTTATGAATATTTTAAACGATAATGGGCTGAGGTGAGACCCTTGTGGGACCCCTGATGTGGAGTAAAAAGGGAGAGAAATAAAAGTTTTTACTTTAACTGCTTGTTCCCTTCCAGTTAAGTAACTTGACATCCAATTAAGTAATTTTCCTCTGATTCCCAGTATATGTAGTTTCTTAACCAATAAAGAGTGATTAACCTTAACAAAAGCTTTTTCAAAGTCAGTATACACTGAGTCAAGCTGATTATTATTTTTGAATGAGATATAAATCTGTTCTGTATAAACCATTAGGTAGGTGATAGTAGATTTGCATGACAGAAGCCATGTTCTTGGAGACAAATAATACTATTTAGTTGTGGTGATATTGATTCTAGAACAAGTTTCTCAAATAGCTTTGCTAATGTGGACTGTATAACAATTGGTCTGTAATTTTTTATGTTAGATTTGTCACCTTTTTTTGAAAATTGATACTGCATAACTCATCTTCTATCTGTTTGGGAATATTCCAGAAGAAAGAGACTTATTAAACAAGATTAACAAAGGTAGAATAATGCTCTCAGCACATGATTTGATTAATATGGGAGGAACATTATCAGATCCAGAGCCTTTGTTAGTTACAATTTCAGAAATTGCCTTCTTAATATTGGCTACACTAATATTTAATGAGTGTAAATCAACAGAAGTATCATAAGTAACATCAGTGTCTATATTATTTAAATTCCCATAGACAGGAGAGAAGTAAAAGGCAAATAAATTGGCAAGGCTTTGACCATCTTCACCAGTTATCCCATCTAGATACATATATTGTGGCATTGAATTGTCACCTTTAACAGTATTTACATGATTCCAAAATAATTGTTATCAGTGACGATAGAATTTTCAACATTTTTCATCTATTCTGCATAGCAAGGAGCCGCTTAAGATTTACATTCTAAACTTAAAATTTTAAAACAAAGATAATCACTTACTGACTTGTTTTCCTTATAAATTTTATGTGCTAATTTCTTGCTTGCTATGAGTTTTTTCAGTTTTCCAGAATGCCATTTTGGGAAATAATTATTTTTATATGCAATTTTGGGAATATATAATCAATCCCATGGTAGAGAACTTCATAAAATAAATTTGTAGGTTCATTTGTGTAGATTGTTTGACATGCACCAGTTTATTGATTGTATGAAAATTAGAGGCCCATGACCCTTTTTAAAGTTGTCGGATGGTTTAATGTCATAACTTAACATTCCTTTGTCTGAGATTATTTTAATATCAGTTTCAAATGGTGGATGATGAGAATCAATTTTGGTAAGATCTTCATTTGCCTCGGTAACATGTGCATCAGAAAAATTTCTTATAATTAAATTCTATTGTTGGAGTATACAATTGATTTTCCTGCACTAAATTTAAATATTCTAATGTATTGTTTATTAAACATAAGTTTTCATTTACTTTTTGGTTGTTTATGTTAAAGTCACCAGCTATTACAAAATTGGCAAGAGGATTTGAATAAAAGATGAACTCGATGTCATTGCAGAAATCTTCATATAAGCTTAAAGGGGAATTTGGAGGGAAGTAGACACAAACCATGATAATATTAATTGAGTATAATTTTGCATGTACAAATACACTCTCCACATTATTGTGGATGGTAGGTTAATCTCATTGAATACTAGAAACATTAATAACTCAGGAATGTAACATATATTAGTATTCAAGGGTTCAGGTAATCTATTATATGAACTACTAAAGTAAGCAATGGGAATTCATATCCGCAAAACCATTGCTAAGGAAAGGAACATGTTTTTAAGGTTGATGTGTTTTGTAAAATTGTATAATGTCAAAAAAATCATACACTTTTTATAGTTCTCATTTGGTTAGGTATTTTTACAGATTTTCTTAAACTATCCCTTTAAAACAACTATACCATAATGTAAATCAAAATGAATCAATTTTAAGCTTAAGTATTGTCTTTAAATGGCAAAAATCCCAATAATACATACTCATTTACTGGAAAAAGTGACCCAAGAGTTGATAAAGAATAAAGCCCATGGATAGCAATGCAGTTGGACCTCAATGCTTAAGGTATGACTGTTTACCAAATGTAATTTATGATTATAAATCACTGATGAAACAACTGAGAATGAGATAAAAGAGAAAAAATAGGTGATTTAAAGACCTTATAATAGAAATGAATTGACCAGTAAACTAAAATTGTGGCTAGGGATTCAGGGACCTTAGCAATTCAGTGCCATTTTAATTGTTAACCATCAACATTTACGGATAGAGAAATGTGTTCCTAGCAATTAACATCTTAGCATTTAGCAGGGGTGCATAGCATAGTTCAGATTTCATTCATTTCAATTTCTGATATTTAAATTTAGTAATTTTAGTATGTATTTTTCTGATAATGCTTACAGCATATGACCAAAGCATTAGATTTACGATTTTACATAGTACAATGATACGCCATACCTAAAATCTTTGAGCCACTTTGACCTAACTTATGATAATAAAATTTCCATTTAATTTTAAATTTATATTTTAACCAAACATGCTATCTAACCAAAGGTACAAAACAGAGAATAGTGCATCATACATTCCACTATTCTTTATTGAGAAAGATTACTTTCTCACATGATGATCATCCTTACCTGAGGATAGAAATTGGAATGATTTCTGTAGAATAGTAACCTTTCATGCCATGGTCAAAAACAGTTATGTTAAATATAGAATTGTGAAGATGTGTTCTCAGACCAGTTCAAAATGGTGCTACCTGAAGCCTCAGAACCCAGACTTTCAAAGCAAGTTCATTTCAAATATCCCAGAATTCTACCAATTGATTTAAATTCTAATAACTTTTGCTACATTGGTAGTAGTAGACATTGTACTAATTCCATCCACCATGGTATTTGATACATTATTACTGTAACAACCTAGAATAAAAAAATAATAAAATAGAAGGTGCAACACTTCATCTTAACTAAGGGTGCATGCAAAGACAAGGATTAAAAATACACAATGCAATACATGTAGTCAAAATTCAATCTCCAGAATTCATTCCATTCCTACAGAAATCATTTCAATTTTAATCAGAATTTATGAAAATGTTTAGAATGCAACCTTCATGCAGAATATAGGCTTTTTGCTCCCTAGATTCAATGTACTCCATAATAGCTTCTTCTACTTTTCATATTACTCTATACCAGCGATGGTGAGCCTTTGATAGCAAAAATCTCACAGTTGATCGACTTTATAGATAAAAAACTTGTACAAAAATATGGTTTCTAACAGTTGAGCAAGATGATAATATTATTTATTTGGTTATGTCAACAGTGGTTATGCAGTAATTGATTCAAATAGCTGTTCATTACAATCAGTCTAGATTAGACTGATTTTATTCATTTATGCTTCATTTTATTACATTCTTCTTTATTATATTATTTTTATGTTATAGTTATTCAAAACACCACTGAATGTCTCAAGAATATAAGTTGATGTTCACTTGTGATTCAGGTTACAAGTTAAATCAGAGCCAGTATTCCCTACAGTAAAAAATTTTGTTTTTGTAAAAATCTTTGGAGAGTAATATTGGGTTACTATTATTGGCTATTACCATTGGTTATTTTTGAACCCCAAAGAGTGTGGTTACTGTTCCAGTCTCCTATGAATATTGAAGGAGAATTAAAAGAAGTGAGTAAGGAGAGTTCAGATTCTAGAATTCTTTGTTTGCCATAGACACAGAAGATGTTGATAGGTTTGTTGTCTACCAAGATTTCAATTCCTAAAACAACAAGGCACTTAAGCTTAGTAGTAGGGAGAGTTAGATATGAAATGTTTTTGTTGACCAGAATAGCTAGACCAGGAGCACCTGATTTAATATCTAGATGGATAATGCTATGTTGTGAAGAGTAAAATTTTGATGAAGACCACAGATGAGATTCTTGAAGACAAGCAATATGTATGTTGGCATCATTGCATAAATTTAAAAGTTCGGAATTATGGCATGAACGACTCTTATAATTCCAAGAAAGCAAATTAATTCTTGAAGAATCTATTAATGAAATTAAAGACTTCAGTTTTGGAAAATTAAGATGTAAATAGCTGTCCATTACAATCAGTCTAGATTAGAGGAAAATCATTATTTAGGGGATTCATTTTATTACATTCTTCTTTATTATATTATTTTTATGTTAAAACTATTCAAAACACCACTGTATATCTCAAGGATATAAGTTGATGTTCACTTGTGGTTCAGGTCACAAGCTAAATCAGAGCCTGTATTCCCTACAGTAAAGAATTACATCTTGATGGTAAGAGGCAGACCAAAATTTAAAATACCTTTGATGAACCTGAGGATCCTCCTCCATCCCTTCCATTGATGTTATATATCATGGTTTATATTGCAGTTGATATCCATCTACTTATAAAATAGCAGTGAGCCATCAACCATGCTTTTGAGCTGCTTCATATAAAGTTGTTCCTTATAGTGTCCATGAAGGAATGACATCTCATGTACTTTCAAAGTGTATTTAGCACATTCTGATATACTCTGGTATTTTATCAACTGCAAACTGTAATCCATTATGTTGCTTGCTAACCACTCCAATGAATTGCGTTGCAACAAGTTAGAAGTGTTGATTTTAGAGCTAAAATCTAAAATTGACCTTTTACAGAAGCAATTGAATCATCCTCGTGATTTGATAAATTCTATGTTAGTAAGGAAAAGAACACTTTGTCTTAGTTCCACAAGATAGTTTATTGTGCGACTGGTTTTGACTAAGGTCTAGTCATCATCTCTACTAGATAAGACTAAGACTAAAGATTATGAAAAATAAAACTTCGTAAACTTCCACACTATTTGGTTTTATTTTCGACCGGTTTCGGCGCAAAGGCCATCTTCAGGTAAACGGCCTTCCATGGTAGAATTTAAGACTAAGACTGTTCTCGACTAAGGTCTAGTCATCAGATGATGGCTAGACCTTAGTCGAAACCGGTTGCACAATAAACTATGTTGTGGAACTAAGACAAAGTGTTCTTTTCCTTACTATTGTTATGGAGTTCTACACATTGACAGCTTGGTCAATTGATTTTTTTCATAAACATTCTTTAAACTACCAGAATATGCATGGTTTGTGTACAAAATTGCCATGGCTAGCTTCAACTGTTCCTATTAGTTTGTTTGAATTGATTGTTTTTATTGAAAATTTGCTAAACGGAGACATTACTGCTCCTGAGTTGAATATGAGTAATTATGATATTTTCAGGTGTGACAGAAATGGTGTAAATAGTGATAAAAAGAAAGGTGGTGGTGTGTCAATAGGAGTAAGCAACAATTTTCATAGTCAATTAATTTGTGTCTCAGCTGTAAACATGGAGCAGGTGTTTGTAAGTATATATTACGGATCTTCTAAAATGTTTATTGGTACTGTGCATATACCTCCAAACCCTGGTATTGAGAAGTATATAGGGCATTGCAATTCTGTGGATGAAGCGCAATCGAAATCTACTGTCTCTAAGGTTGTAATACTTAAGGACTATAATCTACCCAACTTTAATATCTGGAATCTCTTAGAAGGTGATGGTATTGTTAATGATATCTCACTCTCCTCGGAAACTCGGTCTTTGTTATTGGAGACTTTCTCATTCCATGGAATGGTTCAAATCAACAAAGTACATGAATAACAGTTTTAGGAAGATGTTGGATCTGATCTTTGTGAGGTCAGGATCTAATGCATTTGAAGTATGTCAAGATCACCTACAAATGGTGGAGTGTGATGCTTACCATCCATGTATTAGTATCCTAGTCAAACTTCCTAATGGGGCCAAATTTGATGATTTCTCAGTAACTCATTATGATTATAAAAACAGAGACATTAATGAACATCTCGTGTCAGTTGACAGGGCTGATGTCTTGTTTAATCTTCCAGTTAATGAGGCATTTTTAACATTTAACAACTTGTTTTTGGATATAGTTAATTGTTTCACTCTTTTAACAAAAGTTTACTCTTCCATGTTCACTCCGGAACTTAAAACTATCTTAAAAGAAAAGATCGTTCTTCACAGCAAGTACAGGTCTTCAGGGAAATCTAGTGACCACCACGGTTTTAAGGATTGTAGAAGTTAATGTAAATCTGTCTCAAAATGGTGCTACAAGAATTTCACTCACATGATTGAAGATTCAGTGTTTTTGAATATTAATAATTTCTGGTCAATTGTATATACTACTTGGAAATCTCATCGTCTACCAAATTATATGTTTTTAGATAATACTATAGCTGAGAATGATGATAATATTGCTCATTTATATATATAATATAGCTCATATATATTCCATGATAGTTCTCTCTCAATTTGAAAGATCTCAGTGAGTGTTAATGATAACCTTCATAAACTCAGAGGATTAGATGTCAGAAAAGGTTTGGTCCCAGATGAGATTTCACATAAGTTTATCAAGAATTGTAGGGAATCTCTTGTATATCCACTTAAAAAAATTGTACAATGGTTCATTGCAAGTTGATTTTTTTCTCTGATGTTCTAAGAACGCCTTACGTAGTTCCTATTTTTAAAAGTGGTGATAAGAATGACATCAAAAACTACTGTCCAATAGTTATCCAGTCTTGTCTGGCCAAAATATTGGAGTGCCTTGAGGTAAACAAATTATCACCTTTACTCAACAATATTATAAACATAAACCAACATGGATATTACAGTGGTAGAAGTACTAACACCAATTTTTTTAATACGACAGAAATTCAATGTGGATATTATGGAACAAGGAGACAAACTGATGTAATTTATTTTGATTTTAGCAAGGCTTTTGATAAGGTGAATCATGCTATACTGATAAGGAAATTAGAGACTCTAGATGTACATGGTAATCTGTTATGTTGATTAAAATGTTATTTATCTAATCGCAGGCAATATGTTGAAATTAATTTTACAAAGTTCAAAGTATATCAGATTTCATCTGGAGTAACTCAAGGTTCTCATCTAGGACCTTTGTAAAAATCTTTGGAGAGTAATATTGGGTTACTATTATTGGCTATTACCATTGGTTATTTTTGAACCCCAAAGAGTGTGGTTACTGTTCCAGTCTCCTATGAATATTGAAGGAGAATTAAAAGAAGTGAGTAAGGAGAGTTCAGATTCTAGAATTCTTTGTTTGCCATAGACACAGAAGATGTTGATAGGTTTGTTGTCTACCAAGATTTCAATTCCTAAAACAACAAGGCACTTAAGCTTNAATCAATATCTTACCTTTTAATATTGATAAGTGTTCATGTATGTCATTTTTATAGTGTCAAAACTTTTTATATTTAATTACCTTCTAGGGGATTGGTCCCTAGTAAGAGTTGATCATATCAAGCACCTGGGGATCATCTTGGATTCAAAATTATGTTTCACCTCACTTCATATCATGATTGGGACAAAGATAATATAGATGTTAGGTTTTATCTGGAGATTCAGTAGGGATTTTAGAAACATTTATTGCATTAACTTATTATACAATACTCTTGTAAGTCCAATTATTGATTATGGCTGTCTTTTCTTGTCTCCATTTTATAAAGATCATATACAGATTCTCAAACAAGAACAACAAAGATTTGTAAGATTCCTTTCTTATCATTTTAAATTTTCCCATCTAGGTTAGACCTACTATACTAGATATGGAAACATTAGAGAACAGAAGAAGGGTATTTGGAATAGTTTTTCTTCACAAATTATTAAATAATTTACTCAGCAGAATTGCTTTCACACAATAATATCAATGTTCCCCAAAGAGCTATCGGAAATATAATTCCTTTCCAGGTTGTTTATCACAAACAGAACTTCTTTTTTTACACCATTATCAAGGTTTATGAGAGATGCAAGTGAGGTAAATTTTGGTTACTTTAATTCTTCTACTCTTCAACTTGAAGAAAGACTTTGCTAAACTTTGACAATATGTTTTAACTAAATTAGTTTATAAATATTTTCCTAACATTATGTATTCATACATGCTAACATCATTAATTGTATCCTTTTTGTGTATAATTGTAATGATTGATCCATTATGTGATTTGTATATTTGTGTTTTTATATTTGTAATAAAATGTATTTTGAATTTTTACTGAGCAATTGGGTTTTTTGTACCCGTAAAAATAAATAAATATCATTATTATTTATTAAATGGTTAGTATGATAATGTAGTTCTTTATAAGTAATGCATAACACATTTCTTACCTAATGAACTTAATACTATTCCATGATATTTACCAACATTCCGAATCATTTTGCCTCAACGGTTGATATCAAGGTTTCCAAAATGATTAGTATTATTACACATGAAAGAATCAGGGACAAACACATGCAGTAATCCAAGTACAAGGATCAACCTTAAAAATCTTCTATAAAACGGTATATAATCAGAAATAGAGTATGAAACATACATATGGAAAAATCGATCAAATTCAACATACATGTGGAAAGATCGGTAAATATGACATACTGTAATATTCCCAAATAAGTATGAATATTTACAAAATGATACATATAGATTAATAATTAGAAATTCAGCATAATGTAAACTCTAAAATTATTAGGAAAAATGCATGTATAAAGAATGCCTAACCATAGGTAAGATCGCATATATTAAGGTAAATCTGCGAGATATTGGTTGAATATGCAAAATCGAAAATAAAATATATATTTCGTTTTTCCGAAAGGGTATTTGGTAGAAATGTTAGGAAGTTAATATTAGATTGAGAATTCGTGATTAATCCTTATGACTCATATGGCAAGAAACGATTGAATGTTTTCGTAAAAAGTTAAATAATCGCCTTTTTATAGGTAATGAAGTGCACTGGAAAAGGAAATGTCATTTCATTGAATAAATTTCAGGATTTTATTAACATGTAGATTTACAAAGAGCAAATTCAAAACATAAACACCGTAAAAACTAAAATTTATAAAGATGAATAAAATAAATTTATGAAGAACATTAATTACAATTATAAAGCAACATTTATATTGTAACTAGTGGATACAAAATATTTTCCATTACATAAAATGATTTGTTTATTTTGTGTTTATGTAACACATAATTCTCGATAAAAACATCACAGTTGAGCAATATCACAACTCATATCACTGGGGAAGAAACCGCAAGGGAATCCCTCTCTTCCCTATTACACTGTAAATCGCTGTCATAAGTTTGTACTTGTGGTGCCATATAGCCTTATACGGCAATTAGTTTTTAGTCTTTAATTTTCATAGACAGGTTTTCCAATTTTATATGTAACACATCCCTCATTCTTATTAAAATTTCTTGCTGCTGATAATCCGAATATCTTAAAAGCATCACTTGTACATTTGCGTAATATGCCTTAAGCACTCCTTGAACTTTTCGACGGCCGGTCATCGTCACGGCACATTCCTTCCCTGAAAGAAAGTTATTTCATTATCAAACAGTTATAACAGATCGACAAATGTAACAAAAAGCAGAACTTTTCTAACCTATATATGAACTCAAAGTTCGGATAAACAGTTCGCGCATTTCTTCCTTTGCGATTTCTACAGCATATTCATCTTCTTTTTGCTCCATTGTGTGTTTTAAGTTACTAATTTTTAAAAGCACCACTGAGGAGCGCGATTGGTTCGACTACCTTTCTTTCGACTATCAGATCTATTTTCGTATCGCTATCGATCTTTAACTCAAAATGTGTCGTCTGCAAACCATTATTCGCATTCATCTTAAATGATTCAGAAACTATTAATTTTCGAGCGTGTGTTGATTAGAAGCAGGTGAACGTTATTTTTTAAACCCTTGGTTATATTTTCGTTAAAACTTATGCTTGTTTTTACGCTAATAATCCTCCAAATTCCTGAAATCCTAGCAGGCCTCCTGCTTAACCTATTAATCTCCCGAGATAATCCAGCACAATGTTGAGTAATCAATTCTTCGGAGCATATTAATTTATTAGTCATAACCAATCGAAAATATAAGTCAACGTAATTTGTTGGTAGGAGCAGTACTATATTTTCATTAGAAAGAGAAGTTAGGGTATTGTATTCATTTTCCCTGAGTATCATTTAGCACATGTAACTCGTAGCTCAGCGTTTATTTCTCTCCCCTCCTTTGACGCAGAATTATCAGAAAATGAACCTTATAGGTCCTGAACCGTTTGTGTAAGTATAAAGATGATATCGTTGTGTCATTCTTTTAGGTAAACTGTCTCTGTCAATCTCCACTATTTGAAATTGTTTGTCAACATCCAAAGAAGGATTAGAGATAATTTATTGACTACATGGCAGTAGTCTGGAGTCTACTGCATTTGTGGTGATTATCAAGAAGCTATTGTAGTCAATTATGTTTTCCATCCAGCTATGTCAGGTCACTAGCTCTATAATTCATTTTTCATTTGCCCAAATACCTCGTCATCTCAGCATGTCCTAGGTTTAATAGAATATTCATTATATGATATCCATTCACTCCTTCGTCGGCATAAACGGCTTTGAATCACATCGGCAAATATTTTAATCATAATTTTGCCACTTTCGGTAGCACTTTTATGTTATTGTTTAGTTTAATTTTTCCAATTGTACCCGATACGCGTAAGCAAACTCATTGTAATCGCTGGATCATCCCATAACTTAGAAGTATGTATGAACAAATGAAAAGTCTCATCAATAATAAATGTACAACATATAATCCAATAATAATCACATTTGAATAGTTGGTATAATAAGCTCATAAAGAAATCCAAAATAGCATATAATGATTCTAAGTGCAGAATGCCACCAATTATTCTAGAGTTCCTAGGAAAATTATCAAGGCCAATTCTTCCATAAGAAGCCTTCACCTTTATTTCTAGATGACCACGTTTTGTTATATCCAATCTTGCTATGGTTGCTGAAGTTTATAATGATTCTTTTCTGAAAATACCAGTCAACTTTGTTTACAGTGAATTCATTTCAACCAAAATAATATCCTTCTCAATCGATTGTTATCCAGCTGTGGTGGGAGAGTGAGCTGCTCCTATATCCGTTCTAATTAGCATAAAAATCACCAGTTATAGATAGTATAAGTGATACTTTACTCAAGGATAGTGGTAGATTCATATTAGCCTCCCTTTTGTCTCTAATAAACCAATCTTTGCAAGAAGTTTTTTTTGCTAAGTTGCTAAAATTAGGAAAACTAATCCCAGTTAACAAAATAAAGGTGTGTAAAACAACCCAAAAAGTGTAAACCTATATTTCTCATGCCCCAAACTTGCTGAAACTTTTGAATGTATGTTCAGTGCAACAGTATTGAACTTTTTGAACACCAGCAACTTACTTATTGTTTGCCAATTTAGATTTTTAAAACATAAGTCAACTGAAAATGCCATCTTTAAAGCTGTAGATTGTATTATACAAGAAATCATTTACAAAAACAAGGTAATGGGGGTATTTATTGATGTAAATAGTGCTTTGAATCCATGGATTATGATTTACTATTGCATATGTGTGAACTATTTGTAAAAGGGGAGTTGCTAATGAGATCAACTGCACTTTTTAATCAACCCTTGCAGTTTTTTGGAACATAATGATTTTCTTAAGGATAGAATGTATCGGATTAAAGTGATCTATTCATTTAGATATTTGTATAAATAAAATTTGCTTATCTTTCCCTTCAACATTTAAGTATGTATAAAAAGGATTCCCATAATCATATCCTTATCACAGTTTTATCCACACATTTTTGTTGTTTTAGATTTGTGATTTTATTATTACATCAGTATCACATTATGATGTATAGGATGGCAGAACTCTATGTACACTGTAGTGTATGAATAGAGGAATGTAAAATAGATGAAATGTCATGCCAAAATTGCTTATCTACGTCTTTGTTATGGTTCTTTTGGTTTCTTGCATTTTAATAATTTCATATCCCTCTCTCTTATTTCATATTTGTTTTTCATCTGTGTTTAAAATTTTCATGGCTTTGCTTGACCTTTATTTACCAATGGTATGTTGTGTTCTTACATGAAATTTCTCTGGGAATAATGCTGGTTATTCTTACTTCTGTTTTTGTAAGATGCCCATTAAAACTAAGGGTTTTTTGTTGACTGTACTCATTATTGGTTATCATATGAGATGTAGTTCCTTTATTTGGTGTGTTATATATTTCTTTGTTTATAATTCATTGTCCTTGTATCCTCTTCAGGATTTTTCATTATCATTACAGCCTAAGAAATGTTATAACACAAACATTATTATTAGTTTGCACTCCTCATCAAACCATAAGAAAATAGCTTAATTTGCCAAATCATTGAAGCAGAGAGGGGAAAGCACTCTCACTCTTCTCTCCTTTGGATCTGCTGCTGAGTATTACCTTCAGAGCTTCAGAAAAAATAACTTTGACCATTGAAGGTATATTTTGTGCAAGATTATGGACATCACTCATGAGAAGTACTATTTTAGCTTCAAATTCAGTTGAAATGCATCAGTATTCTCAAAGACNAAGCATGTACCATCCTTGTGGATTTACAATAGCATTACAACAGCGTTTCAACCTGCTTTAAAAGTTAATGTTTATTTTTCACTTATGTTCGGAAATGAAATTCTCCCTTGTGAACATTTTATTTCTGATTTATGTCCACCTATAGGCTCAAAGAATTTGAAAACATTTTTACATCAGAAGGTAGTTCATAATATATTTGTTTTATCACTTTCTGTGAAAAGTTTAGATAGTTAGGACTTTGACTGTACTAAAGATACAATAAAAAAACTTGCCAAGTAGTTAACTTTCCATCTATTTGCCTAGGTCTTACTGAAAGCACACTTAAAAAGTAAGAGCATAGAGAATATCAGTCATTATTCAAGTGAAAAATAATATGTTTCTCTTCACATTTCTTTTCATTTCCGTGATCGTCTTGAGTTTGGCTCTGAAAAAGTAGGTTATTGATGCTGGGTTAAGGATAATACTAAGAAGTCAACTAAAATTACTTCATAGTAAAGTTGCTAGCTAATGCATGATTATCTTGCTTATAAAAGTATTAATTTAAAGTTTGTATGCATACCAGCTTATAGTAAAGTGAGTTAAACTTGCATATATTATTTAAATCTTCATCTGCTTGAATATCTTCATCATCACTTTTCCAGAAGCTTTCATGGGGTTGATCTGCAGGGAAAGCTGTAAATATTATATGGAATTAGTTGGATTTGCTCAAACATACGTATCTGATATTCACCTTATTACGAAATTTGTATTTTTCCATGATGCATGATAATTAATAGTAGTGGTTGACACTCAGATATTGTGCCATGGCTTGAAACCATCAAAACTTGAAGTTTGCAGAAGTATTGTTGAATTATGCAATTCAAAGATTTAATTTAAAACTTTATGTTATATCTCTGTTAACTTTTGTAACTTGAGAACATGCTTTCATAAAAGTCCACAGTTTTCAATTAAAATAAAGCCACTCACATCAGCTTTGCAGTATTTAATAATTGTAGAAAAATGTAGGTGTAGTTTTGGATTATTGGTGTATTGGATATTAGAATCATGGAAGTTATACATACAATATAGAGTGTTCATCTTATACTTGAGTATGTAAGGTAATGATGCTAGTTTGCTAGAGTATACTGTTCTAATATTGTATTAGGCTTTTTTATTCTTATTTTAAATATTTAGTAGTAGTAGTAGTATTGTTAAAAGTGCTTTGACAGTTTAGGTCATTTTGCATGTAGGCCCCCACCGGGAATCCAACCCGGGACTGCTTTCACCAAAGTCGAATGCATTTCCCACTTGGCTATCCGGGAGCCTTGATATATTTACGTAAAAAATTCCCACTACAACATCTGTGAAGATCAGTGTCTGTGAACTGTTTGAGGTGTAGTGTTGTTAGAAAAGCTTCAACAGTTGAGGTTATTTAGTATATATGGGCTTCCACCAGGAATTGAACCCAGGACCACTTTCATGTAAGGGAGACTCATTACCCAATTGGCAATCTGGAAGCCAGAACTGTTGGTAATTAGTCTCTCCTTTGGTGTTGCCATGTGGGTAGTAGGCTATACATTTCCCATATCTTGTACTGATTATTGGTTCAGTAGGAATCAAAGAATTAGATAAATGTAGTAGATATGAGTGAAGTTACATGAGAAGGAAAGTAATTATTAAAGCAAGAGGAATTTTCTGTTGAAAAGATGTGTAGAAGCATTGTAAGTTAATTAAAATGAATTGTTCAACAAGGTAGTAATCACAATAGATAAGGTAATGTAAGGGATAAAGTTAAAAGCTCCAACACTGAATTTTTGCCAAACATTGTTTAAAATATATGTATGCCTACATTAGACAATAGATAGAAATGAATGAACAAGAATAAGATCATTCAGCTTTAATGAATTATTATAATTGAATTGTTAGATATAGTGGGATAGAGAATATAATATGAATTAGATAAGACAGAAAATATAATATGAAAATGCAAAATATGATGAATGAATAGTGTAAGAAAAGAGGAAGAGTTCTATTTCAGAGAATACTAGATCATGTAAACAAAAAAAAAAGTTTTTATACCATTGCAGCTGAAATAAAATTGATCAATATTCGTACCATCAATTAATTAATATTGTAACTATCAATTTTTACTATCTAACAGATGTGAGATGTGGACTTATTTATTTTCTAAACTCTTAAGAACTGCTGATTATGCTTGAAAAGAGTCATCTGGGAAAGAGATTCAGATCAGATAATGGTGTGGTAACTGACTTGAGGGATTATTTGCCCTATAGAACTTAGCTAGTTAACAAACAAAGGTTGGGAATAACAAATTAAGAAAGATTCATCCAGGAGAAGATAAATTGCATCAAGTAGTTAATTATTCCTAGTTTTTTATCTGTTTGTAATTGTGTTACCTTCAATGTTGACGAATGAATCAAGTGATTTTCCAAATTCTTGGCATATTTTAAGTTGCATATGCTCATCGTGCCAAAGAGAAGGGCCTAATTCATCATCTTCATAGAAATCCATGATACTTAGTCCCAAGGTTCTTAGGATTGAAATTGAGGAATTCTGTAAATAAGATAAAATTTCACTATCAGCGCTATGAAGAATCAAAAAATGGAGAAAATATAATGTGAATATCTTCACCTGCATTTGCAAGGATGTTTTGTTTTGTGGGTAAGCATCCTTAAAGAGTTTATTAGTATCACTATCTTTGTTTAAAGTTTTGCCTTTCTTTATTTTACTTTCACCCTCAGAATATGGAAGGATTATAGTGTCATTTACTTCCTTTGCTAAGTATGGCTCTTTCATCATACTCAAAAGCTGTTTGCAGATCTTTGTCATTACTTCAGGATCTTTATCTGTTGTAAAATTGGCTATTGTATCTATTCCTATATGCTTTTTCAGAAAGTGAATGTGGTTGTTTTTGACATCTTCACACATCAGGTTCATTCCTTTAGTGGGTGCCTCTGTAAAGAGATATTAGATCTATGATAATCAGCATAAATGAAACAAAGCAAAAATCCTGATTCAATCACAGGTTTTTATGAATGTTGAAACATCAAAGTATCAGAATATCATAAGAAAACGTCTAAAAAAATAACTATGTGGATAGTAACTTTATAGGTTTTGTAGCTGAAAGTTTGTAATGAGAATAAATAATATCATTATCTTATAGATTTTGTAGCTGAAAGTTTGATAATGAGAATAAATAATATGATGTATATAATGATAGTATTATCCTAAATAGTATTGTTGGCTAGCTTAAGGATAATAATAATTAATAATGTAAGAAAAAAGAAGTCTATGTCTAGCAATTACACATGAATTTGTTGATGGTCTTGCCTAAAACTGTACTGCGTGGTTATTCAAATCATCAGTATTTTGAGTAGATTTATATGTTATACTAAGATAATTACTGATTCAATCAGTGTATTATACTAAGTTACCAAGTATCTGCATTCCAAAATGAAAATGAAGCCAAGAATTAGGCTATTCTTCATCAGGATCAAAGACAGTATGGTGCTGGCCACCTACCCTTTACCTTAATTATTGGCTCTTCTACCTGCAGGCATTTTTAGGTGACAAAAGCCATCCTAGGAAATGGTGTATGGAAAGTTTGTGTGCAGACTTCTTCAAACATCTGGCTCCCAACAATATGTCCATTTTGAAAGCTTTTAAGTTTATCCGATTCCAATCTATCAAGTAAGGTCTGGGCGTAAAATTTCCACAGGGACCCCTTCTGAGCTTCTTATTCCAGTGTGATAGGTAATGGTTTATAGATAAAGCACAATATTTGATGTAACAAAATTTCATATTGGTGTACTGCTACAGAATCAGAATGTTGCTTTTCTAGAATGGGGACCTGCCATGGACAGGACACCCCTCATATCAGGCTCTTATCCCATTGTGTTGCCTTACACTGTCTGCAGACTTCTTAGATTGTGTACCATTTATTTCACTCAGTATATGAGGTTTTATAAGGGGGGTTTTCACACCCACAAAGTAGTTTTCTACTTTGTACTTTTTTTACTTCTGTACTTTTTTATCCCTTTAAAACTTCACGTGACAAAGTGTTAGATGTAAGAAGAGACTTGATAGTCTCAATCCCACTTGAAGTATGGTAGTAGTATTATCAAAAGTGCTTCGACTGCTTCGGTCATTATGCACATAGGCCCCTGCCAGGAATTGAACCCGGGACCACTTTCACCAAAGACGAACGTGTTGCCCACTTGGCTATCTGGGAGCCCCTCCCACTTGAATAAAGTCACATTATTATTATGATTATTATGATGTTGTAACCTATATTGGCAAATGTTATGCTGTTACCTACATGTGAAAAGTACATTTTAATAGGTGGCTTGATACCTCTGATCATATAGGGTGCGTAATACTTCATTTCCTCTTCTTCTAATGAAACCCTCTTTTCTCCCTCTATTATTTCTAAGATAAGCTGTTAAATAAAACTTTTTTATGTTTATTGCACTCATAACCCTGTTGATCACAAATTTATTTGTGTACTTTCTTCACAGTCTATCCAGTTGGCTTTATATATAATTTTATCTAATTTATTAAATACAATTCCTCCTTTCTAATTTTTCCTAGCATGTCAGTCTTCATTGCTTCTCTCTATTTCAATATATCAAAAAATTTGAAGTATTTTATATGTTTTTACAATTGTTTCTATGTCTCTGCTCCATACAAGACTGTATTACACAAATATGTAGCATGCTGCTATGTTCTTCTTTGGACGTTCAAACTCTTTGATTTTGAGTATGCTCAGATTCCTCTATGAAGTTACCATCTACCATGAACAAACTGTTTTGCTACTGCAAGTTTTTGATTTGCCAGATCAGTTATCTATTTTATGTGAAATTCCTTACTACAAATATGAAGTGAAAGATGAAATTCCGCTAATGCATGTTTTGCTTAGTGATTGTTGCTGCTTAAAATTATGAGCATTAGAACAGTACTCATTTGTCACTGTCTGAGAATCTTATATAATCTTTGGTATGCCTAGTAATCATAAATGTAAATAATTAAAATAAAAATATCTCAAAGAAACATTCAAGTTGAAAGTCAGTTTTAAGTGCTAGAGTATGCCAATTGAGATGTAAAATCAGTAATCCTCAGTAAACTCACCAATGTATTTGTTGCAATATGCTGATTTTATATCGTGGTTCAAAGTATTTGAACTTTTCAATTCTAAGCAATTATTTCCAGCCTTAGAGTGCCTCTTGAATGTATGAGATACATACATTTCTCCTGTAGAGCGCTTACTGAAACATGGATCAGTTCTACAATGGAAAATTGTATGAAATTATTTTTGAGTGTCGTATATAGTCATAAGAAAACTGCAAGCAAAATGTCCAAAGAGGCAAAGTGAATATTTCAAAAGTAAAAACTTGTGTTGAAAATTATCTTNAGATAATTTTATCTACAAAATTCTTAACTTTTTAATAACCTATAAATTGGTCTAAATTTTTATAATTATTTCTAATTTCTATGTTGCATTACCTTTTTTTTACCCTTTGCAGTCCAGTGTAAGTATCAACAGAATTTAAACATAATTTCTTTTTATGTAAATAATGTAATTATACCTCTGAAGATACTTGTGACTCTCCCTATGAATATAGATACTGTTGCACATCGTTTTTGTCTTTGGACTTCTTATTATTTTGGAAGCCTCTGTAACAGTCTTGAAATGAATGCTTGAAAATGCCTAAAAATTAGATAAAAGGATTGAAAATAGGAGTTTTCATGTAAAAATACACATAATATTTACGCAATAGCTCTGTAGTATCATTTACCCTTTCACTTTGGTGGCTTGCAGGTTTTATGGCAGATGCTCTGTATGGCATAGATGTTCCTATAGGTTTAAATTGTGAAAATGACCCTGAAGGCTGCTTTTCTAAGCTGTGACTTGCTGGTTTTATCCCCATACTGAAAAAGCCAAGTTTAATGAAATTAATTTTGAATTTGATATTAATAAGTCAAACTGATTTGAAAAAAATTGATTCTAGGAGAGAATAATTTCAGCCAATATAAATATAGGTAATGTTATTATTTATTACTGTTGAATATTTATTAGCATATACTTTGGATTTTTGCTGAGTGTTAGCATTTAACTTTTATATGGTAGATAAAAAAACTTCAAATCAAAGAACTATTTGACTTACCTTGAGATTGCAGAGAAATTACAGGGAAGTTTCCTCAGTGAGGAGTCAGTACTTGTTGAATGAAGATTTATCATATTACCTCTGCGATTGATGGTTTTTAAAGTCTTTATATTTTGTTCATCAGAAAAATCTAGAGGGTAAAAATAAAACTTTTTTATGATCAAATACAATATGCTTTTACTGTTAACAATTTCACTTGAGGAAAACCAATGCTTCAGCCGAGTCAGTTGTGCGCTATTTCATAGAATTTACCCTCTTCTGTGGTTAAATCATATGAAGGCGGTCAGCCATCTATCAGAGAAGGGACCCACTAAATTGGCTTTTTGTATTACCGAACCTATTTCTGAATAGGATAGTCATAAATGGAAACTGAGTCTTCACGAAAACATTTCACTTAATGATCTACTGCCTAGTGCAGGGGTGGAAAACCTATGGCACAAGTGCCCAAAGTGGCACACGAGCACTTGGAATTCTGACAGTAATATCTTTGTAGTGTATCGTTTGATTAAAAAATGAACCCATGATTAAATAAATCTGGGAACTGTGGTTTAGCAATGATAATGAATTATCATTCATATCTGTTAAAACATTAATGCAGTCTCTGTTATAATAAAATAGATAATATAGGGATCTCACTCTATTAATTGGCACCTGATTGGCACACAAGGCCTGCATATTTACCAAATATGGCACTCTTGCCACAAAAGGTTTTCCATCCTAGGCTTAGATTCTGATTGAGCTTATAGTTGTGCTTCCACTGCTTTTATGTGCTTCAAGTGATAGAAACGTAAACATATACATGAGCATGAACAAGCATAGGAAAGGGTAAAGGTAATAGCATATTATTCTATCTAGGTTTGAATATTTCAAGAATCTCAAAGATCTTTATCGGTATTCAAAAGAGTGATAGAGAGAACATTTCTGATAGAAAAAGGGCCTTACTTAGGATAATTCATTGCTAATTGCAAAACTCTGTCAGTGAAATTTCTCAACATTCTTGGCTCTTCATCAAAAATTCCATATAGTATTTATACAAAAAATTTCTTATCTTGTAAAATTGTTACCTGAATAAGCTGCTTCATCAGTCCATTTTGAACTAAAGGAACAACCTGAAGATGTTTTACTGACAGTAGAGTTTCCATCTGCCATTCTTGGCAGAAAGACATTACTAGTCTTGAAGTATCTGAAAATTTAACATGATTTTTAACCAATTCATTGTAAAATCAGGCAAAATATTTAAGAAATAGCTAAAATCATCATTATTGACTGATTTATAAATATATCCTGTGGAAAATACAGCATGGCATATAATTCAGGAATGTATCTTTATGAATAATATTATAGGAAATTATTGTTGTGTTTGCTCCATTACTTGGGAGAGTTGGACAAAAAGATGCCCTACTTTTAATCAACAGTTGAACTTTTTCCTTCATTTTTACGATTTCTCTCAATGAATAGCAATATCATATTTGTTAATTTTTTTATCACTTGTGTTTTTTACTGTTTTTGATGATTTTTATTCTTTGTTGACCATTTTATTCAATTTTGGATATTGATTCCATTGTTAATTTTCTCATTTGATTATTTTTGGATAAGGAGATGAACAGAAGTTATATGTATCATTGAGCTAATATGCTTTCTTCACCTAACAATAGATCAATATCCAGTAAATAGATTTATGAATATTTAAGATTAAATGTGAATTTAGATCTAGTTAAATGAAAAGTCAATTAGATTGTAAAACTTAAAAAATGAATTCAGTTATACATATATATAATTAATGCAGTGGTATCTTGGTTAATGATGGCCTTAGTTAACATTGTACTTTGTTAATGAGGAGTGGCTGTAATAAAAAAATGTCTTAGGTACGGATGAAGGCTCCGGTTTATGATGACTGGTGAATATCTACTATTAAAAACTATTTTTATGACTATTCATTTGGTTAGTGATATTTTTTGTAGTAAATGTACAGGAATAAATTGTGTGTACCATATTTTATAACATTTAAGTGAGTTTTCTCTGCATGTTTGGCTTGTAATGTGGTAGTAGAATCATGCCTTGGCTACAGACTATTTTGGTTAAAGACAGTAATCCTGGAACCAATTAATGTTGTTAGCCAAAGCATTACCATGTATGAATGGTTCACTTGTATGGGAATTTAATGACAGAAAAATTTAAATCTCGATAAGTAGTATAATTAGCAATTAAAATGTCAGATAGGAGGATAGATTATTTCTCATTAGAGATGATTTGCAAAGTAATTTGAATGAACAACATGTTATTTGGTAAAATTTGGATATGCATTTAATAAAATGGATACACAGTCAGGCCCAATAACAGCCTCAAAAGCAATTTACATTTTTTCAAATTACTGGTGTAGTGTAGTGTTCATTTTGCATTTGGAAATGTGAAAATTTACTATATGAATATTGAGAAGTCTCAATATGTTCAGTTAATGGGAAATTACTCTTCTTTTTTTCATAAGGGAATCTATTACAAATGGGAGATAATTTTATCTACAAAATTCTTAACTTTTTAATAACCTATAAATTGGTCTAAATTTTTATAATTATTTCTAATTTCTATGTTGCATTACCTTTTTTTTACCCTTTGCAGTCCAGTGTAAGTATCAACAGATGCTTTGAAGTCTTGAAGGGAGCTAAATTTTTGAGGAGTTTGCATACTTTTTCTCCATGAGCTATCTGCTATTTCTTGTTTCTGAAATGACTTCTGCGTGACTTCTCTTTGAGCATTAGGCATTTTTAGTCTATTCTCATCATTATTGGAAGACACTTTTCCCCATAGATGGTGGCTCCTACATCTTTCAGAGTTATATTTAATTTCAGTTGTTGTTGAAGAAGGCTCTTTTTCCCTGGTTACTGGTTCCTATGGGTTTGAGAAAACATTGGTAACCTTATGTCATGCTCCTGAACAGAAATACTTCCATTTTTAAAGAAATGAAAATGATGGAAACTGATACAAACTTTGGCAGATGATAGAATTTTCAAAGCTTTTTTCAGGTTAAGCTTTCTGTCTTTTGGCCTTAGGTTTATGGCTTGTTTCATTATGGTCATTAAAGGGGGACAACTTTTGCCATTATTGAAGGAAAGGACTTGTTTTTGAAATAGATATTTTTCTTTCAGCTCTCTCTCAGAAAGTGCCTGCCATGGAATTTGCTCTGTAATTAAAGACCAAGGAAATGAAGGAATTAAGTTTCTTACCCTAAAATTTTCTCATAAATTTATCTTAAACCCCTTCTGCTTACTCCAGATCCAAAAATTCAGTACTTTATGCAGATAATGATAATAAGCCCATTTTTATGAACGAAATCAGTAATCAGATACCATGTTTACTCCAGTATAGTTCTAATTCTAAAGACCAGAAAATCTCAGGAATCAAACTATACAGATGTAATAATATGGGTTTCAAGTCATAACTTGAGCAGTTTGCAATATATCAATTCTTGCACTTTGTAGTACCAGCATATTATTATTATCTAGGTCAGAAAAGTATAGTATATCAACCAAATTTTTGGAGAAAATACATGAATTGTGATTGTCACAGGGGCATTCATTAGTTTCAAAATTGTAGAAGAATATTAAGTAACTTGGATTGAAAAACTATGTTTCATGGTCACTAATTTGTAACTGTGATCCATATTGATATAAAATAGATCAATTGTTATGAAACCATTATCAGCAAAATGAACACCCTTGTATGTGTGCAATTCAATTCATAACTTAAAGATATCATAAATGAAAATTTTGATAATAGTAGAAATTAGGTTGTTTGAGCATAGAAATTATGGTAAATAGCAATATTAGGTGATGAGACTATGTTAGCAAGAGAACTGCACCTATGTATACACTATTTGTAGATGCAGATAGAGTTTTGGTAGGGACAGTCAAGAGGGGGTACCATGGATGCTAATCAGGTCCTCAGTTTGACCATTTTAAGAAAGTTACTTTTTATTTTGTACAGGTTTATCAGTTTAACAACAAGAACTTTCCTTATAACAACTTTCTTTGTCAACATTTATTCATCATATCGGCAGAAGAAGTGGAGAAAGGGACCCTATGGAAATTTGTCCTGGGTGCCCTTTCATTGGGGATTATGGTCATACATTTAGAATGTCCTTCTTTGCTCATATATGCATGATTCATATGTAAAATCAGAAAATTGGTATATTTACTATTTTAAACAACTCACAGGATCTTTATCCTTATTACCATGTGAAAGCCAAGAAGGAAGGTTGCTGAAAATGGAGGGGGTCTTGGGCATTAGGCTCAGGAGCCAAAATAATACATTTCTTTATAAGTGGAGTAACACATGGGCATATCTGGAGGGAAGTAAAGTTAAATTTTATTACTAGCAAATAAACTAATAATAATTGTTCAGAATGAAATATCGAAGACATCGTTTGCATATGAATCCCAAAAAATCTCCCCAAAATTTCTGGCTTCTCCTAGTCCCATGTAGGTCAAGAAAATATGATCGGAGGCCATGGTTCCCCTACCCATTTATTATTACATCCCTGTATTTAAAGCAATTCAAGGGACTCTGTTGGATCCAATGGTGCGACTAAGTGTCCCCTGCCATTTGTGCTACACCAGGGGTGAGGAGCCTGCCACTGCTTTCAAACTACTTGCAGACTTTTAGTCACTTCTTGATACAAATTCCCATGTTTAAATAATCTTGATTCCTAACCTTGCTAATGAGGCCAAGTGAAAAAAATTTAGAAAATGTTCTCTTTTAGTTCAGCCCTCAAATATATTTTCACCATTCACCATTTTCATCATTTTCACCTATGCAATTTATTCTTGAACTACTTAAATGCAGGCAGCATGCCACTCAGAAATAGCCAGATGATTTCCTGTTCAGAGTTTCTAATATAACAAATGGGAAACACAACATTTTGATAAAAAAAGGTTCTCTGCTCATGAGCTAGGCTATACCTAGGCATACATGGGCTGTGGTGCTATGGATTTACACTTACGTGGCAGTGGTAACATCTTTCAGTATTCAGATCCCATTAATTTAAGTTGCTACTGAGGGCATATGGTTCATTATCTAAATTTATGGAATAAGTATTTAAATGTATATTTGAGTTTTTATGTTGAAATTTTTTGTTATTATTGATAGAGTCTATGATCTGTTTATCTGAAGAAATCTTTTTTTGGATCATTATGAATCACTTACTTTGACTGAGCTCCCAGGCAAGAAGTCCAAACTGAAATATGTCTGTAGAAGTGTCAAATTTTGACCCTGTCCAATATTCAGGAGCTTGCCAGTGGTACAGATGACTTCTGACTGTACTACTAATAGGATTTATCTCATTCTGAGATTAAGGAGGAATCGATTAAATGTTGAGAAATAATCAAATCAAGCATTATGAAGTTTTAATTAATAGAAATGTTCAATATTTACCTTAGCATTTATATTTATGGCAAGTTCAAAGCAAGATAATTTTACTCTCTGATAGGCCATCAATTGAAGAGCATGAGAACTTAGATTAGTATGAATCCAGCCACTTTCATGAAGGTATATCAGGACTTGTGCAGTTTGATCCAAGACTGACAACACAAAATCAGTGGTTGGAGTCCTCATCTTGAAATGGAAGGTTTATTAATAAACTTAATATAAAAATTATTGGAAAGGTAAATATTTTATTGGTTCTTATAACATGATAATATACTGTGACTTACTATGACAAAAGAATTAAACACGTATTTGCAAATATATGCAAAAATACTTGCAATGCAACACGAAACAATTGAAATCGATCTGATTTATTTCTTATTATTAGTAAACTATTGGCAGGAAAACTAAGTTTATATAGACTAATAAATGAAGAAAGAATTCAATTGATTGGATTTATGAATTTAAGCTCTATCTTTTGGGATTTGCTGTTTATGGTAGGAGATAAACTTTACCTCTTTATGTAGGAAAACAAAAAGAGACCCATAGTCAACATGCTCATACAGTAGCATCAAATTTTGCCTTTCATCAAAGGTAGCGGCAAGCAGGAGTAGTATGAAAGGATGCCTTATTTGGCTACATGAAATGAAAAATAAATGTAAATCAACATGTGACAAATATAAGTTATATATCAAAGAGTTGTAGTCTTAATTTTACAATTCCTTGGAACTAAAGATTAAACCAAATTTTCATGGAAGTATACTGGGTGCTTGAAATTTCCACGATCAAACTTCTAAAGATAGAAAATTGGCCCAAAATAATAGTATTTTTCCAATTATATATTGTCTCTTCTGCTCAATTACGGATAGAAGAGGGTATTTTTATAATCACTCTAGCTCCTGAGATAAAAATAGGACGTACCAAAAGTGCATGGTGTCATATTGAATGATATTTTTCCTATAAGGAAATTTAGTGCATTTCAGGTAATCATAATAAAATTCTGTTGTAATCAAGTACCATGAGAATTTTGAATGATGATTATCATTTACTATGTCTGTGTCATTGTGCAATATGGATGATGGGACTATTGATTTTCTCTAGATTGGATCTTTCGACTTTTTGAAATAAACTATTTAGGAATGAAAACTTGACTTCAACAGCATTGAATATCCTGAGAGATCCTAACACTAACATTTTTTGGTAAAACTTAACAAACAACTTACAACAAAACACTTTCATTTAAGTTTTGATTTGTAACTACTGCTTATACAATTAAATTGCAAAGATTCAAGAAGTCACCGTAATGATTAAAATGCCAAAATGGAATGTTTTGAAGCAAGGTGTTTAAGGCTTGTTATTGTTACAGAGGATTAAGATTTTGTGGAATTTGAAAGATTCAGGTCTTTTCGTTCTTGTTATTGAGGAGTTTTTAGCTTTTTTTCAGAAAGATACAAAGACAATACCTTAAAATGAGAAAACTTCCCAACTTTTTATTGTCTGTTACCTAGACAGAAGATGCAGTTTTGCATAAATAAATTCATTTTATCGCATAATTTGAAAATTGAAACTTCAAATTTTTGTAATTCAAATGAACCCTTTATTTTAGCAGTGAAGTCCATCAAAAAGGCTTCAAAAATCAAATATTTACCCCAAAACCTGAATTTCTGGTACAAGAGCATCCTTCTCTTCTTTTGAAGACTCTAATGTGATAATTCTTCGAATTGTCACTTGGGTTCCTAACCACTCACACTTTTTCATTTGAGAGTATTTGCCAATAAAATATATATCGGGATCTTTTCCATATTCTATCGCATCACTGCGAGCAATTGGAAAATTGAAATCAGTCTTCTCAGTGTTTACTGAAATCTGGAAAAATGAGTAGATTATATTGATATTATAGTATATTATATTCTGCAACATAAAAATTTTCAAATCACATTTTTTAAGTGCAAACTTTTATTATATGATGAATGAATTATCCAAGAAACTTAATTACCAGCTTTTTATTTCTTTCGTCAAAGGCCAATTTTTGCAATGGGTGCTGTGGGTGGTGCCTAACTCTGGATAGCCTTTTCCAAAAGAACTGTCCAAATGCATGCTTATATTCATCTAGCCTGGAAATAGAGCTTCAACCATTCCACATTTTAGGTAATATGCAATAAAAATTATAAAGCAGAAAAACTATGACAAAATGAAGTTATTATTTTTATTACATATAAAAAATTTCATAAAAATGTGTTAATTTATACAAACCTCTTGAGACTCATTTTCCTTAAGCTTTTCATAAGATTTTCCTGAATATTTTTCCTTTTCAATGATTCCATTTCCTGCTGACTTTCTTGATATTTTGAATGAAAAATATCTACATATACCTGTTCACTAAAGAAATTAT
>KZ308248.1:1588810-1616174 GCA_000376725.2 Ladona fulva | reverse complement strand
TATGTTTTCTTAACTAATGAGGAAATTACTTCTAATACAATTTTATTATCTTTTTTAAATGCAAGTTATTTCACTGTTTCTTTGGACAAACAAACAGTGGTTCAACATACAAAAATCTATTCTCATTTAATACTGAAATATTATGAAGAAAAAACCAGCCAGTCCTATTAAGCTATTTCAGTGCAAAAAAGTATTGCAAAAGAAATCTTACTAGTGACCTGTGGTTATAATTGCAGTGTCTGCTTTTTGTCTCTAAACATACTAAACTTTCCTTGCATTTTAATATTAAATTTTGCTCTTTTACAATGAGTAATCTACTTATAACAGGTGACTCTTCCCCTCACAACCCATACTTCATAACTTAAATCAAAATAACATAATTATCATAACTTAAACCTATCTTATGGACATTAAACTCATTATTCAATGTTCCCTTTTCATATGCCAACATGAACATCATTTCCCTGATTCTAGTGCACATAATCATGTCCCTTCATATCAGTGTTCTCAATTTAGGTTTCCAAAATTAAATCAAAAGCTTTTTTACACCACCTAACTTCAATATTTCCATTGTACTTGACATATCGTGAGACAGGACGTTTCTATGCCTTTTTTCTATCAGGAAAGTAAAATCATTGTTATCAGTATAAAAATGTTGGTGCATCTTCCTCTATTTCATGAAAATATTTCCAGAAAACAAATTGTATCGGTTTTGGATACCCAAAGAGAAATAATGAAGGTAATTGCTAATACTGTGCAAGAACTTTTTGTAATTTAAAACTGAATGAAAGCATCATTCTGAGAAATGTATTAAGGAGAAAATTTAACTTTCTCCACATTAATCCTTTGCTTTAGTCTCTAAGTATCCTCATCCAAGAAATCTTATCCACAGAAAAATCCTCAGCCAAGAGATTCCTGAAATTTATTTCCTAATTAAGTCAATATTAAGATTGTTAAAATATGAACTGCTCTGTATTTATAATTTAGTTACAAATTTTATAATTTCAAGATAATCTCATCACATTTAATACATATTGGTAACCTTCTATTGGAATTGTGTCAGAAAAGTTTTGCTCTACTTTCCCCATAATTTTAACATTGATATGCCACACAATTTCAGTTGATATTTGATATTGGTGGGCCCTGAAGAGTTGCTTTGCTACAATTAAAAATTAATGAAAACATGTTTCAGTTTGATGCCTGTCATGAATTGCAAAAAAATTTATTCCTTAGTTGTAATACATCTTAAATTAATTGCTGCTATAACTTTTTCAAAGCATTAAAAGATTTATGAAGGCAAATATATATCAGATTAGAATGGTTTTCACATCACACAGGGCAGAAAAGGTAGAAAATACAATACATAGAAAGTGTGATGGTTTCCAGCATGTCTTCATGTACTGGAAGAAATGCTGGGCCCTGTTCATGCAACTTAATAGTGACTACTTTTATAAGATCATTGCATGCTGAACCCTGCCAAGTGCACTTTGTCAGTGAAAAAAATTTCATTCTTTATTCACTATCACTCACACAGTCACTATTTTTTCAGATAATATAGTTGAGAATTAACTGATGAATAGAGATAGGATTGCCCAAGAATATGGCAATTTTTGTTCTCATTTAGTCAGTTTAGGTCTCTATCCCACTGTGTTCTTTAGACCTTTGGTAAAACCTAGTCAGGGCATTCAAAAATTTAGGAACAGGTCCTTAACTCTGCAATGTATGCAATCTAGCTGTACAATTCTCATTCTAATCTGAAAGTTTGCTTTTGGATGTAATAAGAATGAAGAATTTCACTATTTAGCATTAAAATTATTTTCTGGTTGTAAAGAGTGGATCATAGTACCCTTACATATATTATTGAGTAAGGAAAATTCTATGAACAAGTTTGTGAGAGCTTTGTTTGTGAGGTACAACTCTCTTTTTAATGATATGTTGTCTGAATCATAACACTATTTGTGCTGAGTAATTTTTATTTCTTTTCTCCGTGACTAGCATTATTTAGCATCCTTACCATGGCATTGTTTCTCGGGATGTGTTAAGAACTTTGTGTGTTTAGCGGTAGTTTGTAAAGCTATGTATAACTGATCTTTTAACTGAAATCTTTATTCTTTGTATGAAATTCGTACATAACTCATTACAAGTAACAAATAATATTTTTCAATTTTGGTTGTTACAAAACCATGAACATTTCTCTTCAGTTACCTAGTATGTTTTTGAACATTTAATGTATCTAATAAGAACAGCTTATTGTGTAAATTCACTTCAACTCCAAAAATCTATTGCGCTGTATTCTATGATTTTTCTATCCTTAAAATATGCCATCAATGATATGCCAAAATTAGATAGTTCTAATACTTTATATTAAAATCTGAACTTTCCAATTATATGTAATGCAATATTCAGCTTTATCAATAAATTTATATGAAAATGTTGGCATTTTAGGTTAGATGAATAATCGACCAGTCCCTTTGTCAATGTGCTCAGAGGATATGCATAAGTTTAAATGACTCATACAGCTGTTAACTCAATACTATACAAAACATTAAAAATAATGCCTCAGAAAAAGTTTATGACAGCTACAAAATTTTAATATTAACTTAAATAGCTTAAAAGGGAAAGGTTGACAATATCGGTTGTGTTTGTGTCCTAAACCCAACATTTAAAAGTAATGAACAGAGACAACATATATCACAGCTCCTATTTCATCATTCAGCTTAAACATGAAATTTTGAACATACGAGTTTCAAGCAAGTCAAAGAAAGAAGCACAAGGGTTGCATAAATTATTATTTTGTTTAAAAATTAAACAATTACGATTTTAAAAGGCTAGCAATTAGCTAAAATGTATCTTAGTATTCAATTTCATAATATATTTGGAATTGGCCTGTTTTATTTCCAGACTGAATTACGTTACTCTTCCCGAGAAATACATCAAGATGTCGCGGAGGACTCTCGGTTCACATTTAGGACCCCTGAGGATGCCTTCCTGGAAGGCGAAATTTAAATTGGGTGGTAAGAACTTTTTGACGTTTTTTGGAGTTCTGTTTTTGTTCAAATTCCCCGGAAATAGACGAAAGAGATCAATTTTTACATTAATACTACTTTTAAATTAATCTTAAATTAACTAGCCCGCTCCGCCCTTTCTCTACTTCCACACTCCTAATTCTTCAGCTATTACTGAGCATAAATATTTATAATTCACGCCAATTTCCTCTGAAGAAAATGATCGCGCAATAGGAAAATGACTTTGTGACGATGAAAATTATATACACCGCCAAAGCAATTACTCTTATCTCCCAATAATAAATTATATTAACAGAAAAAAGTTTGAATCGGCCAGTCGGTAATCATTGAGGATTCCAAATCTTACGAATTAGAATTAGCAAATCAGCAAGATCACAAGAAACTAAATTTTCTACCATTTCTACGATTTCAATTCACAGAACCAATTCTGCCTCTTCAAAATATATCCCCATATTCACCTATTGACCACTTGCCGTTCCTCCCGCTTTTAAAACAGCTTTTTCTGTCACTGTAAAATGTTATTTGACGGAGCACAAAATCGTTTACCACTTCAACCAACTCTTATTTTATGCACTGCCAGCTGCCCTTCGACTTCCTCATTTTCTCCTGCTCTGCAACCTTTGTTTTTGGATATTATCTTCATTATCTGTAACTGTAACCATGCTATCTGCTACTGACCGCTACTCAGTCACAACTTTTTCTATTTTCAAGTACTTATACGTTAAGCCAGCCTGCTGATAATCCTTCATATCCGCTTAAGCTTATTATTTACATTTCTTGGTAATTAGGCTAAAGAATCAGGAATGTATTAGGATTTTCCTCGTGATCTTCCTCTCCGTCTTGAGCGGCATAATATAAACCAATAATTCTTGCAAAAGTCTTACTTCTTGGGTCGCTCATCTGGTCCATATTCAGTAAGCATTTGCTCCAAAAGTATCTTATTCTAGTCAAGATTCTCCGTCTTATTTTTCTATTTTAAACTTAATTTTAAACCGCATCTATCTAGGGTGGGTCAGGAAATGCTTTTCCATCACGTGTGTTCATTACTTCTTTTGAAAGATAGACGAACAGGATTGTACAATCATAAACCCATAAGCTACATATTTGAAACATTGACTTTGCTTCGTATTCTTTGCGAAAATTTGTGAAGTCGCTCCTGGCGCATAAACTATCTTCTTCCTATATTCCTCAGATATTGTCGCCAGCTGCAGGGGCAGGAGGAAGGGAGAGCAGCTAATATTGAAATATACCGCAACAAACTTGTTTCTAAAAATTATATTGTTAAGGAGAGTAATAACCTGCAATGAGATCATGGCAGAAATGGAAAGTGGAAATCGGTGGAGGGGGGAAGGTCTCCACCTCCCTAAACCGCCGGTAGCTATGCTCATGTGAGTAGGTAATTACCAGAAAATGGGAAGTGGAATCTAGGCGCCAGTCGTTCTACTCCAGAAACTTTGTTATACCCCGAATTTCACGTAAGAAATAGATTTTCGGTTATCTGATTGAGGGTGATTTTCCAATGGCTTAGAAATTCTCAGCTTCTACGGGAGGCTTTAGGTTCCTGAAACTTAAATCGAAAGCTTACCCGAGAAGCATCCCTTGGATATCAATAGGCTTGAAATTTTGGCATCTTTCTCATTTAAAAAACACGTAAAAAGGGGCATCATTTTCTTCTGATGAGTTTGAGCCCTTACTTGAATATCATGTTAGATTCTTGCTCAATGGTCAATTAAAATAACATACCGTGATTCGATGATGGAAAAGTAAGTAACGCTATTGCGGCAAAGCTATTTTTTCAGCAAAACTCTTGTTTATCTCAACCTCTTTGTCTTCAATACCAATTACGAATTCCTTGAAAACATTAGCCATTAAAATGATTTAGGGCCTTTGCACGTGTATGAATTCTAATTTTGTTGGTTATAACATCAACGAAAAACATTTTTTCTATCTCGTAAGTTGCGTCTCTCATGCATCCGTAAACGATTTTTGGCTGATTCGCAAACTTAGATATTAAATTACATATATTTCATGATTCATGTCATTTTTAGATGTAGCATTATACTCTAAAAGGATTGAAGTATGAGATAATGTTAATATATGTTGCAAAAATCACACACGGGAAAAATTTACGGAACCAAAAACTGGACATTGCTCATTTTGAAGTTGAAAATTCGCTAGGCGTTCGATTTACAATCGGTATTTCTCCGAAGCCATCCCAAGTTATCGAATTTCATGGGCACAGTCCTGAATTGGTTCGCAGAATAGCTGAGTATCAAAAATTATAGTTCGCCTCTATCGTAGCCAAATTATACGCATCAGTTTTTTCAATTTTCATCTTTAAAGTTGACCTAAAACGTATCTGTCGATGAATGTTAGTCGCACCTTTTGGTGAATGTATTGCTCATATTTGAACTGAAAAATGTTGGACGACTTTGATATATCATCAAAATGAAGTCAGTTTCAATCAGTGAAAGAAATCGATTTCGCTCAATTTCTTCCAATGGAATATTGAATTGCTGTCTTGTGCGTTCTACTTCAGACCTCCTTAAATCACATTTGCAGAGAACTCTGAGACAGCAATGATTCATACCGGAACGACTAATGAAAACAGTTGAGATAAGCGGTAACATCAGCAACCGCATATCAATGCTTAGCTGAAGATCCCACAGGCAACGGTTTCCCAAAATTCTAAAGACGCCTTAACGGAGCACATCAGCGTAATTTGTTGAGAACGCATTATTCCCTCCGTGAAGCGTGACTAACTTTCGGTAAGCCGAGAAACTCGTCGGTTCGGTGAATTCGTTAAAAGCTTGACCGTTTCCTGAGGCCCCTTATCGCTTAACTGCGTGCGTCTGTTACAGGGTAGTTTTTTTGTGTCATTGGGTCACTTTCCGGCCTAATTGCTTCAACAACAGAGCAGTTAATTAACACCAAGATTATCTCACAGTATTATTAATTACTCAACATCTTTTCATTCTCTACCGTAATTCTCATAGGGATTTTCAGGTTGGAAAGGGAATTCAGGAAGGAGGTGAAATGAACTTTCTTCTTCTATTGTTCTACTAGATTGAGAGCGGAAAAGTCGACTTAAAGTGTGATAGTTTTCCCTTTATGAATCAGCGAATTTTTACTAAAGGAAAATGATTTTGGATCTATCAATTGGGAGCTCGATCCAGGAGGTTAAGGACTGCAGGAGTCTTTGGGGATGCAAGTTGTTCCGATAACAAAAATGAAGTTATTTGTCGTGCAGATTTTTACATGAGAATTTTTCTTGACATGAGTCTTATTGAGAATTATTTCTGACACGTGTCTCCATAAGCTGAAGTAATTATCATTTATAGCTATTGTTGCAAATAAAGCTGAAAAATAGGGCTTTTTGTTGGTTAATCAACTGTTTTCGCTTATATCTGCTATTTATATGCGTTTCCTTGGACTGTAATTTGTGATTAAAGCAAGATTCATAAACTTTTTAGCCAAGTTAAACATTTTACACACCAAAAATAAAAATTATCATGTCGATATACTGAGAAAATTCCACGAATGAAACAAAACATAGGTTTTCCTGAAAAATTCTTCGATGTATAAATATATTATATGATATATTAAAATAAATTTGATCAAGGCTCCTAAAGTTAAAGGGTGAGAAGTATTGAAAAATGAAATAACGCCGTTTATTAACATTCACTGTCTGTGCTCAATTTACTATTTCCACAGGTGTTTCAGTTTGTGATGTCTTGAGTTTTAGACACGATTACTCTTCTGTGATATTCGATGGAATTCCAACTTCAATGGAGAATAAAATTAGTTTGTTTCCTTTGAAACGTTCAATCCAATGAATTTTAAATTTCATTTGGTGTGTAAAATTATTTTTTTACTCCTCCACTACTTGTTAGCAATGCTCAAATAATTGGAAATGAACCAGCCGCGGTGGTGGACGTGTTAGCTTGAGGGCGTTCCAAACCCAAGTCCCGGCTAATAGGATTTTTCTGGTTAGGGAATGGATGTGTCTTCGTCAGTAGCAATAATTGCTAAAATGTATGGATTACACATATTACATACATTCAGCGCCCTGAAGACGATGGCGGAGTTAGCTATCGAAACGTCGGCTACTGCTTACTTGACCTGGTGGAAAACCCGTGAAGACTTCATCCATAGCCTACACCAGGAAAGCACCAAATCTTTCAAAATGTATGGAGTTGGGATCATATTCACTGATTCCATTAAAGAAGTCATTAATGTTATAACTATTTGAAGGGAACAATTGATTTCATTCATGTGGTATTGGAGGGATTTAGAAAAGGCTTTCAGGTACCTTCAATCCTTGTATTTCGAAAAAAAAATTCTTGTAATCCATCTAACAAGTCGAGTCTCCAGGTAAAATGTGTGAGAAATAGGACATTCATTGTATATAAATTTGAATTCAGCATCATGGAACTTTGAATTTTGATAAAAAAGTAACAGAAATGAAACTACGAACATACGGCACTATAACTTACGAAAGTGTTTGATGAATTCGTGATGACATTCATTCACACTGCGATGCTTAAAGTCTTTTCAACAGAGAGTGGGCTAAACTTTTCTTCAGTTGGTCCTTGATTAAAATCTTAACGTTTTAAATACCAATCGCCAACTCTTCTGAGAAGTCTCGATCCTATGTCTAGATTCTAATTTTCAATTTTAACACCAGAGAGATCTAAAATTGTCACTTTGTTTGGAGCTTTAGTCGTCGTCCTATGGAGTGTGGGTTACCAATAGGGTTTGGGTTCAGATTTGACCAGGGAATGTTTCAAAAATAGTTATGTTAACACAGCTACAATCTCAAGGCAAGCCACAGAAAATAAAAAAGGGAAATAAGTCCTATTTCTTACACCGTACGCAATGCAGCACACAATAGATTTGCAATCCAATGAGTGAAATGGGAGGCCAAACTCATTTTTCATTCTCCCATTCCTCTCATATAAATTAGATTTGTGCTCTTTACTGGAAAAATTACTACTAAAATCAACTTTTCGAAGGGAATTTTTGTAAGGATTTTGGGATGATATAATAACAGAGAAAGTATACGTGGAAGAAGAATAAGATTTTTTTACTTCTGGATCGATCGCGTGGTCTTTGCTAAAGTAAATCTGTGAGATAGCACAAAGTTTGTGTTTTTGATGGTAAAAATACACGAATGTCACCAAATATCCTGCGAAATTTTTCACTTTTTAGAGGAAAATATTTCGCTAAGTTTTCTTAGAACTCAAATATTAGTGTAGGAAAAGGAAATGCTGGAAATGATACGATCAGGACTGGTAAACCTTGGGATAAGCGAGTGTGAACAAGTTGATGGTGAAAGGCAATGTCACATAGTCGGATTAAATTTTTTCATCACTCAAAAAATCCCGTAAAGCTATATTAGACACCTCGAAAGATCCGAGTTCGAATCCCGGTCACGTAGAATATTTGCATATTCTCCTTTTCTTGGGCAAATGTTAGTATTACTATTATCACATGGAAACGAATTACTTTCAGTTTCATAGAAGCACTAATTCGATTGATATTACTGTTATAATAAAATATAAAAAATAACAAAATAGTAATAGTTTTAGGATATTAGAACTAAATGCTTAAAAAAGCGATCTGGTGCATTAAAACTTCCGAAAAGCTCTGCGTATTACAACCGTGAAAATGTTCTCGTTCTCTTTTAAATCAATCCCCAATGAAAATTTGTATCCAAAGAAGGAGATATGCATATCTCTCACCCAAATTCTAGCGCTTCCGAATACTAATCGAATTCTCTACTTGGTGAATTTGATGAAACACTCAAAAGCTGTGAACACTAATTAAGTAGAGAACGTAGTTAAGGATTAATACGTTTTTGAATACCGGAGAGGAAAATCCCTAATGAAAACTGTAATTTACAACACTCAATTTAAATGGAATATTCTGGGATGTTTTTCTCCCTAAGAATGGCCCTGAAATCTGCTATTTTGTCTAAAGAAGAATTATTCCTATTAAATTGTCGGATCACTTGCATATATCCGTTTCAGTCAGAACTGGTTGGAGGTTTCCCAAAGTCAAAACGGTGGTACATTGAAATTAAGTGCACTGAAATCCAGGAATAATATCGAGAGCTAACGTACGTTTGATTCTTCGGTAAGGGAAACAACGTACTGCTGCAGAAACTTTTTACCATTATTTTTCAGATAGAAAATGGATAATTTCTAACTTACCATTAGTGCTGTGATGCAATCCTATTTTCTGTGTAGCCAAAGCAACACTGACTGTTTCCGATACGTAATCATGACCATTGGGACTGGACTGCCTCTAACAATGTCTCGCCCACCATTGTGGGCTTACATGCGGGAAGTGGGGAACAATGAGTCGCATTTGGTCACTCTTTGAATGAGAGAAACATCGGAATTCTATTCCGTATCCTTAAATGAAGGTTCGTTTCTGTTTGATTAGAACCAAATCGTATTTTCTACACGGTGGATGACTGGGGTAATTGATTGGGTATCGCGTCTAAATTGATATGGCAGCCAGAATAGTCATCTAACAAGGTAGCTGATATATGACCACGGCTTATTTGGTTTATATTGGTAGTGCTAATAGCTCCATTGTTTTATTCTTCCCGATTGTGGAAAAAGTTTTATCGAACAAATTAAGCGCACTTCTCGAGAATGAATAATTTTTCGCATAAATTACCTGCAAGAATAAATCTTCTGATAAAAATTTGAAATGGTAATGCGTCATTTTTCTCTATTATTGTGTTGAAATATTTTTCCCTCAATGCCATGGCAATTTTCTTTAGCATGTTATAATTCCATTAATACAGGCTTATCGGCTTGGTATGACATATAAGTTTGTTTTTTAATTACGTAACATACTCTTTTGAATACTTGCCAGGTCGCGGTGATATTTTTTTTGGAAAAACCCCGAAAAAATATCAGCCCTGAATGTAACTAGCTGATTAACAATAAGTCTACGAAAATGGTGGGGCAAGGGAAAACCAACCTTATGATGTCGTATCCAGAAAAGTGAAGATCTCCCAGGATAGGTATATCAGACGGAGAAAATAGTAAGTGCTCCATTATGAACCGACTTCCTTTATCACAAATAAAGAATCACTTCAATACCAGCAGATATATCACAGTGTTTACCACGGTTCACTCACAGAGAGGCTCCGTCCCTCCTCTACACTCCATATTTTCAAACTGAGCGATGATCAAAAATTTCCCCACGAGGAACGCTGATGGAGAAGAAAGAACAATTCATTTCTTGACGTTCTCATGTCCTTCGTTCTTCTGTAACCGTGAAGCGCGCACCGCATGGATTGGCAAGCGGCAGCAATGTTACACGACCGTGTATTTGGCCACGTGTGAATTCTCCTCCCTCACGTCTCACCTGTTTAAAAGGCGTGCGGGAAAGAACCATATCTCTCCATCTCCTTCATAAAATAAGGCCACTGATTTTTCTATCGAGCTCCTTATCCGTGGATCCGCTCCTAGAAAAAGTCCGATCGGGTCTTCACAAATCTCATTCAGCCTCCCATTTCCGGTGTTGGCGAATTGTTCCGAGGAGGAAAAATGAGCCTTTCTTTTACGCACAAAGGAGAAAAGGTGTGGAGATATTCTTCCATATTTACCATTGTTATTTGAAAAGTGCGTCAATGAAAATTTCTACGTAACGTCAAAACGGTGGAACTTGAATTATTTTCGCTAGAGATTACGGTCTTATATTTTTCGACCTATTTTAAGGATAAAGTCTAACTCATTCTTTACCGCACTTGCGAATAATTTATTACGCAATTTCGTAATTTTAATTTCCTTTTGAGAATTTACCAAGAGATTAGTCTAGTACACACATTCTGCCATTTTAAAGAGCTTTTCTATTAATTGATAACAAAACACGGATACAAGAAGGGATATCGAATTTATAATAGATTTTTATATTTTGTGGATGATTGATGAGAAAATATATATGTTTTAGCTACATGGAATTATCATACATATGAGTGAAAGAACAAAGAACCTGAACCTTGGTACACTAAACGTAGTTTTAGAGGTCGGAATTTAAGTAGTCATTCATAAGGTCCACACCTCATAGAATTCGATGCAAATGAGAACTTAAAAGAGGCAAAAAATTAACGGAACGATTATCAGCGCTCTTCCCGCTCTAATAAATCCAATACACCCTTCGTTGATGGATTAATGAGATTCGATTCCGAGTTTAATTAATTTTTACTTCCCGCGTTTTCACGCGCGGTGAATTAATCATTTATTACTATCTTGTTATCTTCCCAAGTTTATAACCAGCTTCCCAGGCTCACAGTCTAAAGAAAATCTTCATTTCCTGCATTTTTTACACGTTATAACAACTTCCTTTGATCATGATTACTATTATATTAATTAACCGAATTTTATGTACCAGCTCGTGGCTCTCTCAATTAAAAATATTTTACTTTACTTTCATGTAATATCTCTAAGTCATGTCGTTTTCCAGAACCGTATTTCAGGAATATTTATTTGTGCATAGTTGCAATCGAATTCCTTGAGCTTCGAGGAAAGTAATTGCATCGCAAAATTTACATTCATTCGCGTATATTCGACGAAAGACGAAAAATGTACGTTTATAATGGTTGAAAATGTATATTACCACGGTAGATTTCTTATAGCCATATTGATCATGTCTATTGAGCCGTGTGTCTTAAGCGAATCTCGACCGGAAGGAACCATCCTAGCCTTTAGAAATTAGTCAAGTCTTAGAATCAGCCCTAACCAATTAGTCTGGAACTAATATAGAAAATGAGTTACAGTAACACTATTTCCTTATGAGTATTTATCAGGCGCATCCACCTCAACGGTTTCTGTGGAGATTATGTAATGGCTATATTATAAATGATTCTCATGAGGCCTTTTCTTCAAGAAAAAAGAAAAAACCCATTATACTTACTGCTGCAAGAGCTTACGCCACAGAGTGGCGTCACTTTATGTTGTTTTCGAGCTTCGAATTTTGCAATGATGAAGGATTTATGACCTGTTATAGCCAAGCTTGCGACTTAGGGGATAGATGGAGCAAAACACTTCCTAAGTATACAGTTACTGAGTTCGAAGTACACAGTTACAGAGATCTATCAGCCTGAAGTTCCACAAAGTAACACCTGAAACTATCGCGTTCAAGAAGGAATTTCAGATACGCTTGCGCCAAAAAATTTTCATTAACAAGGGATTTTTGTGTATTTTCGGCCCTATGGTCCATAAAATAATTTTATCCTTTATATTGGAATTGCATGGATTCGCAATTAAAATCAATAATTAAATATTTCTAAACGTTTTTCGTCTTTGAAACTGAATTATCCTAGATCTAGAATCATTACGTCACCTTTAAGTTATAAATATGGGGACCTGATAAAGATCCTAGCCTGGGAGCTCACTTCACTATGTGGGAGTCGCGGAACAACCGATGTACTGTGTGAAATTATTCAAGAGGAATCGAGTAGTTGTTGGGTTAGCGTGACCCCTCACCCGTGGCAGCTACCGCACCATATGAAAAGAAGTTCCGCCGTGGCCACCCTTCCGGTATATGAGGATCTTATTTACCACAGGAAACGGTAAATATTGGGACGGAATGGGTGAAAAACTGCTCTTACGTGGGCTATGGGGTAAGTTGTTATGTGGCCGAGTACCGGTGTGTTGGTTGTGTATCATCAACCTTGTTATCATCCATTACCCATCGACCGAACTTCATTTATCTTTCGGTGAACCGTGACTTGTCCTTCGATCCTTTATTTCCGAAATACACTTACCGCCAGCCATTTATTGGGTCTCTATGTCAAATAGCTTCCTAACCTAAATTTTCTTAGCAAAATTTTGTCAACGGCCAAGGACTAGTGGAATTATTCAGATCCCTGAAGATTTGTTTTGTTTTTTACGATATTCCGGACCTGTGTTGGGAATGAAAATATCGGAAGAGATTTTCCAGACGTGTGGGAATTTTATGTATTTATATCGCAGAGTGTGAGTAATGTAATGTAATGACTACAAAAGTGACCATTGGTCACCGCAGTTCCTGTTAGAACCTATGCAACAGGGGCTTGCTCAGTATTCTCTCCCGTGTTTGTAAATCATGCTCAATTATTTTCTGCTATTCCTAGAATACATGCATGAATAAGGACTGCGATGAGTTTTCTTCTTCTTCATTTTCCTTCTCTGCAATAATCATAATTGATTATGAAAATAGAACGGAAATGGCCACTGATGGTCAAGCTGATTAATAATATAAAAACTCCAAAAACCATCAAGAATTGTTACTTCCCCGAGTTGGGAAATAACAGTTGTTGATAGTTTTTGGAGTTTCTTATATGATCAATCATCATCCTTTCCCCTTTCATCCCGACTCTGTCAGGGTAGGGTGTTTGTGGACCGGTGACCGCCATCTCGTTCTACCCCCCACTACATCTCAACCCAGACTTTATCTACATTTTCCACTCTTTTACTTGTGTCTTTCATAATCATGTCCTTCCACCTTCCTCTTGGTCTCCCCCCAGTCTTTTTCCTTTATTCTTCGCTTCAAATATACTTCTTGGAAGTTGCCATTCATCCATTCTCTAATTGTGATTAATAATATAAAAAAATCCAAAAACTATCAAGAATTGTTATTTCCCCAAGTTAGGACATACCAATTGTTGATAGTTTTTGAAGTTTCTTATATGATCAATAATGAAGGTAATAACTTAAATGCAGTATTGCGCGATATATCCACCGCTAATGTTCACTTAAGGAAATTTAAATAGAGAAATCGCCTTTTGGTTCCTCTGGTGTCACAGATGTCGAGGTATTTTCGGAGGAGATTTGGCGCTCCATAGTCTTAATATGGATGAGAAACTCACATCATTAGACTTGCGCCAATACACCAATGTATGACCACTTTTTAAATGTAAGGTAAAGTATAATAATCTCATGTTCTCGAAGAATACGAAGGTAACTGCGCTTGCATTGAAGCCGGTTGATTTATTACTATCATAGCGGTATTCGGAAAACCAGTTCAGAAAATGCAATTGGCGCACAACTCAATCAAAATATGCTAAATAAAGGCGCGTCGATAATGGACAGCAAGGGCCCCCAATTCTCCAATGGATATGTGGAGCGGGGCAGTGCGTCAGGTCGCAGGATTATTCCACTTACTAGACTCCCAAATTGCTGGTCAACGTGCGCGGTATTATTCTTTTGAGGCCATCAATGCGCGATAAAGTACAAAAGAATTGCGGCCAAAAAATACTATGACTCAGCATACACACATATACATACACACGTACAGTCGTCTTTATTGGGCGAAATTGGGACCAGAGAGTCCTACCTTCCTTTTAAACCTTAATCACGGTATTCCCTTTTGGGGAAGCAAGCTGATATTCTTCGTTTATTCACCTTTTTAATCTCGATACTCCACACATTGGTAATCTTACACACTTCTTTTGCTTCAGGTATAGATATAAATAGATATAAATATGCATTCCATTTTATTATTCATATATATACGCCTCTTCTTTGCAATATCTACAGCTACATAAATACCCTGCAAGTCGCCTTTCGGCGTGTGTAAACACCAAGCGTTCGAGTTACCTTTTTAGTTTATTATTATCACGTATCGTTCGCAGAAAGAATGAGTCCCTAAAACGACTTGTCCTCGCATCTATTCCTCTTATTTTACGCTTATTGTTGGACCGGCCGAAGCAGCAGGAGGATCTCATAATACCATTTCCGCCATCCGCAAATGTACTTTCTCTGAACTTATCAAGCAGTCGCAGCCTAGCTTTTAATCTCCTCCTTTTAATTTCTTTCGTTCAAGGATTCTCAACCTGCGTCTGAGAGTATTCGCGTAACGCTTGCTTTTCTATCGTAGAACTTTTTAACAAATTTTAAAATTATTTGTAATGGCGATTCCAAGATATTAAACTGACTCGACTACATTTAAATTCGTTCCACTAATTTTGTACGGGTGGTTCTGACGCAATTGTTTCCTTTCGTATAAATTTACATTTTTTTACATTAAGATCTAGTTGCCATTTTTCGCACCACCTTTGTATATGAGCTAAATTGTTTGAGAGTGAAGCGCTATCTTTGACACTTGATATTTCTCTATACATTACCGAGTCATTCGCTCATATCCTGGCATTGCTATCAATCTTGTCGCTCAGGGTCAGTATTTCTTTTACCTAATTCCGCTACCTTATCATCGGTCCTCCACATTAAATATACTTCGTCATTTTTCACCTATCCATCAATTATGTATGTCCAAACTAACGCAATGAACTTTCAGATGCAGTGACTACTCGTTAAAAACTGACTACCTCTTAGCTAAAAATCTGAGGCCCGAAATATTATTCCATTATACTTGGTGAGACGATAGTTCCCCAGGAACACATTGAGAAAAGATTGACTCACCCGTTAGAGGATGAGTGTGGTATCTTGGGTATTGCTCAATGGAAAATAAAATTATCCTCTATTACTAAGCAGCTCAGGATATTAAAATAATTGAAGGAAAGGAACATATTCTTCCTCCTTCTTGTAAAATGACAAGGTGACGCTTTAAATCATTAAATTTAAATACTATTTCCTCATAAGCGACATCCTCTACTCAAACAATGCTGAATTTCTTTCCTGGTAAAGGTATTAATCGAGCCATGATAAGTGGCTGTGAAGCTATCGAATGCATAGTTCATCAAAGAGAATAGACCTTATGCGAGGAAATCGTTTTGTTTGAATCGTTCATTGATTCAGGATTGCAAGCGGTTCATCGATTCGGATAAAGAGTATAATTTTCGGACTTATGAGACTAGGTTTGATCAAAATCTATACAAAATACAGATTTTTACCCAGTGCAAAATTATTTTAGAAAAACGCACCGAGTGCTAACAAAGTAGAAATATCTCATTAAAATTCAGTAGCAGTAGCAGTATGGTTAAAAGTGCTTCGACAGCTTAGGTCATTTCGCACGTGGGCCCCCACCGGGAATCGAACCCGGGACCGCTAATTAAAATTCAGTTTTACTTCGAGTTTTCTTCCATCCTTATCAGTGTTTCACCGATTCTTTGAAACACTGTCCAAGCTCATTCTAACACATGTCAATTAAGCCTTCCAACCAATTCTGCGACACCTTTATTTCTCGGAATCCAAATAACACCCCAAACGTTTTTTCTTCCGATCGATTTCTGGTACTATGTAAAGTTAGAACAGAATCTACTCAGAAGAAATCGAAACAGTTTTTCCAATAAAAACATCTCTTATCAAGACATCTTACGGTAGGCTCACGATCTGGCTCTCTGGGATTCTTCCCGTATTTGTGCACCGAAAATGCTTCTCGAATATAAATTGCTGAGTTACTTCGGTACATTATAATACAATAATTTTCAGTATTGATCAACTAATTATACCTTTCCTTATACCTACAACGTACACATGGCTGAACGTTGTATGAGGCGAGACTCACTTTGTAAAACAAAAGACGGATTTTAAACTAAATTTAATCAAGAAAAAGGATTTTCTATGATTATTTATGCTACGGACGTTTCTTGCATGAATATTTTAAAATATAACAACAAAAAGGACTGGTCCATGCATTTTCCTGACTCTATCCAATGCTCCAAATAGGCACCAGCAGTCTCTGGACACCCTACCGTAGGGTGAAGCAGATATCGTTCATTTTGGGATTTGATTGATTCAACGCGAAAGGTTATTCGTATCTGTTATTGCAACTGCATCACAAAGAATCTTGTCTCTTACCTTCAATCCTATATTAACACATGGAATATCACTAACTTCGGCGGCAATATAATCCGTTGGGACAGGAGGTCAAGCTGTTTGGTCAATACGCAACCGGGTACCGGTCATTGCATTTAACGACAAAAATCATCCCCGTGATCCAAGTGCTCGTGGGTAAGATAAGATTTCTCCCCAAAGCCATGCAGGAAATATTAATTTCCTATGAAGGAAGAAGGAGATAAACGTTCCCCTCACTCGTTTCAAGCGCGGAAAGACGGAGTCTCGTCGCAGCTTGGTTCCAAACAGGCGGAGTCTCGTCGAACGCGAGACAGATCGATAAATGCCATCAGAAGGGAGCGGGTGTGAGCTTAGCTCGCCTCGTCATTGCGGCGTGTAGAGATGTTGGTTTATTTCGTTCTTTGGTTCCTTCCTCGTTCTCTCCTAGAACTTGTTATCGTCAAACATTAGTACACTTCCTCCGCGCGAATCACGGATCCAAGGCAGAATCATGAGGGTCAGGGTTCCGATTGGGGTGCTATATTTTTTTATTTTGAGCGCGTATCCCAGCCTATCCGGTAGTAGCAGCTACGATGACCAAGATTTAGATTCCTGCAAAGAGGTATGTGCCATTTAATTATTCCATGGTTGTGGAGTTTCTGCTTGACGATTAGTGAAACGTATGCAACTAACAAGTGGACGTGTGGAGGCTTGTGTGACACTATGATCCCTAAGGGTGAATTGTGAACTGGAATACCCGTTCCTTATGTTTTTGATTATGTCTTTATAAGAGTGACTGTGTGGCCGTCGAGCGTTAGGAACGTCCGGATAATTGCGTTCCTATTTATTTTACGTAAGGTGCTCACCTTTTTGTGATTTAATCTGCTGTGATCTGGTATTACGCAATCGTGAACCCTTGCAATGCTTTCTCCGAACCAGAGCAAGTTTAGGTTTTTTATCAAATTATTTTCAACCGTAGAGATGATTTAGCAGCATTATAAATGCTACGTTCATTCCATAGTTTTCCGAGAATTCTTTCCTTTGACCTCGTTTGGGGTATTTTGATTTTAAAGAATGGTTCGTAGGTCTGGTTGGGACAGTTATCATTTTCCGATATTGCTTTTTGCAACTTATTCTCCGTATCTGTGAATAAAATAACAGCTTAATATCAACTGAATAAATTAGGGCTTCTCTGCCCCCCACGACGTCTAGGGAAAAGGACCTAGGGACAGTGCCCTTGTTTAAGCTCATGGGCGTATTACATGTTCCTTTAGAATGGATTGTGCTTTCGGAAATGTATCGTGAGAATCGCGTAAATTACGTAGATATCCCATTGCGGTACCCCTTAGTTTTTAAAAGAATGTTTAACTACCATCGTGCCTACTTTTTCTTGAGTTGAGAGGGCAAAGAACTCGTGTAATGCGTTCTGTTTACTACGAAAATAAGATCGATTTTGCTATTTAAGTGCATCTATTCTTATTCTGTACCACCTTAGTACATGTACACAACATTTTTTTTCCTAAGTATGGCTCTGCTCTTGAGGTGCTGCTACTGAATTGTATTATTTTCGTCGAATCTTTTAAGGGCAGCCTTGTTTAATTTTGCTATGATATGGGAATGAATAACTCGTCTAATAAATTCGGAATAATCGAGAGGGCTGATGAGGGCCAAGGAATGACCACTTGAGACCAAGGCCCCAAATCTTCCCTCTAAGGTTTAGTTAATTATTCATCGCATTTTTTATAGAGCAACAGTATTGACTATTTATGAGTCATTTTATTGCAAACTACAGTCCATGATAGTCGTTTTGCATTACATACAAGACGCATGGAATCACAACTTTTTAGTGTTGCATAATTCCAAAAATAAACCCATTGAAATTGCAACTTATGTATGTATTGTTTTGGTAGCTAGCAAATTCAATGGCAACATCTGGATCGTAGATTTTGCCCTTTCTTATGATGAGGCATCTGTTTAATTACGCTAACTTAGCTAAAGGAAAATCTTCCAGACGGTTTTCTTTGGAGAAAGGTGGTTTTTATGATGGAGAATGAACTAGATTTACTTTTGCCGTGAAATGATCTCGTGTTTAATTTATTTTTGAAGTAGTTTTAATTATACCAGGATAGGTGAATCAACAAGGAGGCTCGGAGGCATAATGAGGAGAGGAAAATATGTGTTTATAATCTCACAGGTGTTACAACCCACGCTGAGGTCTGGGATGAAGATGAAAGAGGTTTCAGAAAGATACTTCGCTTATTTGCCAGCCTTACTGATGAGGCTAAAGTCACGCAGAAGAAGCTGAATTGTTATGGGGTTTGTTTATTATTTAACTTAATTTTTATATAGGGGCGTTAAAGCTATGAAAGAGGAATATGAGATACGTTATTTACGATTGAGATTTCAATGTAATCACGAATGTCAAAAATGTTCTTAGGAAGATTATTATAGTTCGAAAACTGCTTAAACACTATAGTGTAGATACTTTTGGATATAGGGAGGTCGTAGCTGTTTTCTTGGGACTATTGGAAATTTGTAGTTAGGAATACGAATATTCTAGGCAAACCAAGATTTTATGAAGATAGATGCCATATAAAATACTGCCTCAGTTTATACATAAAGTTTACTTTATAAATGGTATTTCACCAAAAGTGTATCGAATATCAAAAAAATTTTCTGTATTATTTGCTATTATAGAAAAAACAGTCATTTTTGACGATGGGTAATTAGCAGGGTTGACGCACTCTATATATCATCGTTAGCTAATCGAAACTGAAATTCCTTCCTTCTTTCAATTAAAGCAATTAAATTAGTTTTGCGTATGCTATTTTGAATCATTGGATAGTTATATACAAGACAATACAATACAAACGTCTTTTAATATTCGTATACATAGATTTAAATTATTGGATAATTGGATGATTTTTCGATGGAGATTTTCTTGAGTGGTGCACTTAGATTTGGTATAGAGATACTTTTGGAAGAGTTTCGACAGCTGAGATTATTTCGCTCGTATGGGATCCCACTCGGAATAGAACCCGGGACTACTTTCACCAAAAGCGAGCGCGTTACCCACTTGGCTATCTTGGAGCCCCATTACTTAGATTCGTATATTTTTAATTGACAGGAGGTTTCCTCTTGCTCTCGACTGCTTTTAAGATAGAACTATTCGCAGGAAACTAATTAAAATCGTACATTCGCTGGGAAAAAGAAAGCCATTCCCACTGTAAAAATAACTAGATACTTCTTTCCTTTTGCGAATCTGTTAACGGAAGTTCTTGCTTTTCCTTAAACTAGTGAAAGTAGATTGTAGTTCTCGTTCCTAGTACTAAACATATGAAGTATGCCCAGCCTGAAATATCCATCAAACATCCATTCTATATAAAAATTAGAACACAAACCGGGACACTGATACAAAATGTAGACCTAATAATCTATTCTAATGCAAAGTATCTTTAAAAAAGTACCGAAAGTAGCATGCCCATGTGTTTAATAAAGGAATCAGTAAGGTTTCATTTCATTAAATTTTATTTACGCTAGCGACGTGTTTAGAAGTGCATTTTCTTAAGTGTACTTGATTGTTTTCTCCCGTCTCTCTTTTTTCATTTGCTAATTACTTATAAATTTGACTTTTGAGCATGAAATGGTTTATATTTTAATCTAATCAGAAAATATTAATTTATTTTTCCATCTTGAGCAAAGGGGTAACGTAAAGGAGAAAATAATTCGGCTAAATTGTCTTGCCTTTTGTTTAATCTTTTTTATTTTAAGCTGGGGGTTTCTTCGTAGGAAACTCGCAGGATTTAAGGGCCTAGTGTAAATATTGCGACCATACCCTTCACATGAAAGACTGATTTATTTAAAACTGTCCTTTATTTATTTTCTTTTCTTGGACTTCAACAAAAAGGCTCTATATTGCTATTTTGTTGGTCTTAAAGTTATCACGATTGGAAATGTGGAGTTGCTTATGTAAATATTTTCCCTCTATAAACATTTTGGCAGATGTTTTGGAAGTTTTCAACTTAAATTTCGATTAGGCTGAAAATCTTCGAATATCTTAAATTTTCTTGCGAATAATATTTGATATGCTAAAGAATAAGGAAAAAACTCCTCTACCACAATATACCACAATGGGGTATCGGTAGAAGTTTTCTTTTCCTTATTCTTTGAGAACTACCACAAAGTCGAGGCCGAATCAATAGATTCTATTTAGTAGCTATTTATTACTATTTTTTCCATCATCCTTATTTTGCTAATCTCTTTCAATTTTTATAAAAAATACGCCAATCGGAAAATAGTTAGCGTGGGGAAAGACTTATTGAGGAAAAAAGTAATCATTTTTATGGCAGGGAAAATGATATGGCTTTCTTTGTAGATTATAGTTTATGATTTTTATGTTATGACAGTTTTGTAATCCATTTATTTTCATACATTTTTATGCAGGAATCCTAAATCCTGGCCATTTCTGTACACAAGTAGGTCCTTGTTGCAAGCGAAGAAGCCGTATCTTATCCTGGCAGGAAACGTTTATCAACATTTTTTCATTTATTATTTTCTCTAAATTAAGGATTTAATCGCTACTGGGAACGTCAAAATCATTTGGGACGAACGAATTTGAAACACGTTTGAAATGAACGTTAAAAAACTCCTCTTTAAGCAGTAACGTAAGAAGAAAGACAGGTACGAACTGCTTCCGGAAGGATTCCTGTGGTGCGGTTCCTGTATTGTACACTCCAACGCAACAAAGAACATTACTCACGAACTAAGTAATACTACTACTACTACCCAAGTAATATAACTACCCAAGTAATACTCAATCTTAGAGAAAAGTAGCCCCCCTATTTGTGGCCAGAATATCCAGAATTTTTCACATATCTCCAAAGAAATTCGACCCTGGATTCATGTGTATTTTAATATACGACATGCACGTATGTTCTGCTGCAAGTGATTTAAATTAATTATTGGGAATGGGTTTTGTAAAAGATCGTTAAGAACTTTAACTCTATGTATGCTAAGGCTGTGAAAGAGCAGGGCTAAATATTTAAAAGGGTAATCGGCCACGGTAATGATTCGTCAAGAAAAGATTTTTTTAACAGGACGTGTGTTCTGATGTATATAACCGTTAGTATTTTGCTGATTAAAATAACGACTTAGATTAGACTTGAATTTTGCCCCTGAAGTAGTGGTATCCCAATAAAAGTTGACCTCTTAAATTGAGCCTTATAAAATGGATTGAAAAACTCGAATGTTATTTGGGTATGCAAGGTAGTTGCCAGTAGCGATTATTGTACGAATCCTGTCCGCTAATTGTTTACAGGAGCCACTTTAAGATATCGTATCAGGTGTAAGTTCATTTCTCGCTAGTCCCTTGAGTTATGACTTTGGGAGAAGCATATTTGGTTTCAGTTATTTGTTAGATGCGTCCCATTCCAATTTGAATTGAATTAGAAACGGATATGCATTCTCCCATAGCTTATTTTTGTTCCAGGTACAGATATAATCCTCATTTGATATAAAGAAGCCAAAGTTTTTAAATTTCATATGTTGCTGATCGACTTTTCACTCGTACAGTTTATCTTTTGTAAATGGTTTCTGGTTCTTCTTATCGAATTTTACTGAAATTCTAACCGAACGTCTTCGTCCGCATTTAAAAAAGTCAATTTTTCGAATTTTCCGTGTATTTCATCAAGGATCAGTCTTTTATGATTTGGAAACTAAAGATTTAATAGTAAATTTGTGGAAAATCTAGGTCCAGATATCGTAGTACGTCTTTGAGGAAGCCTTGTATGTGGAATGAAACATTCGTTCTATACTATCAATTCGCTGTGTTTGACATTTCCAAGAGTTGCTGATGTTTCCTTACTGTTCGTCGAATAATAATAACTGTAAGACAATCAAAATTTTCTGTGTGGTTACTTTGAAGGTTGGTCAAATTTATTCCGCGATTCACTCATTAGAATGGTAGCTTAATATATTTACCCATCAGTTTAAACAATACTCTTAATCGAAAGTGATAAAGTAGAACGTTTGGCTCGATTTTAAGATCTGCGTAATTATATTCAGATAATAATAACAAGTGGAATAAAAAGTGTGAAAAATAGCGACATGAATGGGACTCAAACCATGGTCTCCCAATTTTCGGGTAGGTATTCTAACCACTGAACTACCATACCGCGTTTTTCTACAATGTTAGAGAATGGTTTTGTTAAGTAGTAAGCATGGTAGTTCAGTTGATGGAGTACCTCCCTGGAAAGTGGGATAGTTCGAGTCCCAGTCATGTCGCTATTTTTCACACTTGTAATTCCTTGGGATTCAGCTGCACGACTTCACCGTGCAAAATTAATACATTTTCCTTAATCCATGTAATAATACTGCGTTCATTTTATACCTCCGGGATCATTCGATCAATTAGTTTATAAACTTTCAAAATTGGCTTAACTGGAAGCAATTTAATTTTTACTTACCGAAGAACGGCAGACTTCATTGTGTCTAACTAAACTCAGTTTATCTGCTATCAAAGAAATTTCATCAAGTATTTATTTCGCCTCTAAGGAACTTTGGAAGTTAGCGATTTGTTGACCTGCGTGAGAGAGGAGTTTCCTTCCTCCTTACCTTCCGCCTCGCTGACGCATGCCGATGACTTCCTTTGAGAAATTCAATCTCGAGATTAACACGAGATAATTAGTGGTTATAGCATCTGTTGACGCCGGAGGGCGTTGCCACCAAAGTTCAACGAAATTTCTCCGCATAAAATTTTCACACCCCTATCCATTCAGTTTTAGCTCGGCCCTCTATTACCAACAATAGGTTCATTAATCGCTGCTTAAATGACAACTCATGTGAAATTTTTCCTTTCCGCCAACTTGTCACATCGAGGAAGATTCACGTTTTATCAAAATCGTGCGCATGGCCGGAAACCACTCTAAAAACTGTCAGAGCCCTAAGATAATTGGATTTCTGCCTCAGACATTGGGAGCCCTCGGTGTCGTCACAGGGGCTGTCTGCTACAGAGACGAACTCGCAGCCACTCCATTGCTTTCCACAAAAGTGTCCGCCAGATTTGTACAAGATTTTGAAGCAGATATTTTATTGATAAACACGTTTGGCGTCATCGAAGGCGGAGGAGAGGCCACAGGAAACAATTCATATTGACTCGCAGTGTTTTCCGCTTACTGAGTTTGAAAACGTTTCCTCCTCCCTGTTTCCGTTATTCATATTGCAGTAATAGAAAAAATATATTTAATTCATACATTTTTATGCAGGAATCCTAAATCCTGGCCATTTCTGTACACAAGTAGGTCCTTGTTGCAAGCGAAGAAGCCGTATCTTATCCTGGCAGGAAACGTTTATCAACATTTTTTCATTTATTATTTTCTCTAAATTAAGGATTTAATCGCTACTGGGAACGTCAAAATCATTTGGGACGAACGAATTTGAAACACGTTTGAAATGAACGTTAAAAAACTCCTCTTTAAGCAGTAACGTAAGAAGAAAGACAGGTACGAACTGCTTCCGGAAGGATTCCTGTGGTGCGGTTCCTGTATTGTACACTCCAACGCAACAAAGAACATTACTCACGAACTAAGTAATACTACTACTACTACCCAAGTAATATAACTACCCAAGTAATACTCAATCTTAGAGAAAAGTAGCCCCCCTATTTGTGGCCAGAATATCCAGAATTTTTCACATATCTCCAAAGAAATTCGACCCTGGATTCATGTGTATTTTAATATACGACATGCACGTATGTTCTGCTGCAAGTGATTTAAATTAATTATTGGGAATGGGTTTTGTAAAAGATCGTTAAGAACTTTAACTCTATGTATGCTAAGGCTGTGAAAGAGCAGGGCTAAATATTTAANAATTCAAAGGTTACGTGTAAGAGAGGCCTGATGGCCTAACTTCGCCTGAAGGGTTAAATAAATAAATGAATGGACGTATCTAGAAACTATTCAAGTGGGGGTACTTGCCAAGGTGGTGCGATTTCAGACAATTTTCTTATGAAAGAAGGGCCAATTAATTTTTAAAATGCCATTTTATCGTGATAAGTATGTACAGCAGATGCAGCCTAGCTAGGATTTGTTAAAGGGCGGGTATAGAGCCTTGGAGTAAACACTGCATTGCCTACAATCCAGGGATAGAATACAAGAAAAAGCAGGGGGGGAGAATAAAGAAAAAAGTTGTTTGATGACATAAGGGGTGTAAGGGAAATTACCAGTAAGGGAAAGAAATGCCGTTGAGTAGAGAATATTAGGTCACATGAACCTACCGAAAGGTTGAACACTTAAGAAAATGCTATAAAAATTAAACTCAAATATATATCGTAGCCATTCTCATCCTATTTTCGTTTCTGAAAAGGTCGTGTACTGCAGAAATATTATTAAAAGATTTTCATTGTAGATAATCGTATTTGCAGTTGGATAAAAACTAAACAAGGGATTTCACAGAAAAACAAGTTACACCAAAGTTTAGCATGCTTCACCCTGCGGTTAACCATATGATGCTAACATCTATATTTGCATCTGTTTGGTATTTATCACAGGTAGAACGAGGAATGTTCTCACTTTCAATAAATTTTTCTCAGTAATAGATGGACGCAAAAATGCGGACTCAGAGTCGTTATAAAGGTCTCGGTAGCAATTTTCGTAAGTTAAAATTTACCTTAAGTATAACTTAGCTATTATAATTTCCGACCTTATCACATCACCTGGCTCTCGTCAGCCAACCCAACCCTCGTCTTTCTAAGTAACTTCAATTTCCCCACATTCATTCTAACGCTACTTCCAGAAGAAAACTGTTGGTCGATGTGTGCCCGATTAATTTTTCTCCTTTCATTCGTTTATCGAACTTTTTCATTAGCTCTCTACCATATCCTTTCCTACTTTCGCCCATGAATTTTCGTCAGTATTTTTCGTCAGTTGCATCTAATCACCGTTGCTTATAACCTTTTCCTTCCTTCAACTATTTAAGTCTACACTTCGCAGCCAAAAAAGAGGACGCTCCAAATATAACTTTTTATGCATATATTCATAACGTCCATGTTCTGGTGATTGTCGTTCCGGGATCCCGCTTCCCCGGAATCCAGTAGATAAAGCCAACTTCCCATTTTCCGGGAAAGTCTAAGTAAGATTTTAAGGGACATGAGCAGAACTGTTAAATTCCTTACCTCTATTCGTTTTAACTCAATTTTATACATAGCATTTAAAAATTGCTTGTAATTAATTTAATCGTTTTTATTTGTGACATTAGAGATTTAAACAGAAATGAATTTATCTGGTTAGAAATCAATATAAAATCTGAAAATGAGAAGAAATTGTATCATTTCACAGCACTGAAATTTCACCGGACCAAAAAATTTAATCCCGGTTAATTCCCGGGATCCCGGGATCGACAATTTTTTCATCCCGGAATCTTAGGAGTGTAAAAATCCGGATAATGACAAGCCCTAGTGATCCCTAATGAAAAGCGTTATTCATGAGGCTATTTTGATGCTTTTAAAAAGACGTTTTCCTTTCTTATCATCATGGCTTAGTAAAGGAAGGAAAGGAGAAATGCCTCACTCCTCATCTTTCCTAGTAAGCCTCTTCAATGCTTTCGGTAGCTAATGACGTAGGGCTTGAGGTTCACATCGCCCTCCGAACTGAAGACATAACAGACCGAAGGAACTAAAGAAAGGGTAGAGGTGCAGAAGACACAAAGTAAATGAAAGAGGTAAGCCGAGGAAGTGAGGTTATGAGATGGAGAAAGAAAAAGAAGTGCTGAAGGTAGGGAAGCATGGAGAAAGAGAGATGGAAAGAGGAGCGAATGACGCGCGGACGCGATCTTTATTTAAGCATCTTCGGGGAGGTCCAAAGTTCGAAACTCTTGCTTAATCCCCTAAGTGCGGGAAGTGTACGTCTTTAAAGTCCGCAAATACGGATCGCGGCGAATCTCATATGGTTTTCGTCGGGATGAGCATCCGGATCGCTCTATACAAGGAGCGGCGGTGAGGGAGAGGATGGGGAGTTTATAAAGAAGGCGATTCCCGGAGGAGCAGTTGAGGGGGAAACCATGAGCACCACCGCGAGGTTACAGCTGTAATCTCTCCCCAAAGACCACCTCCCGTCGCTCCATCGGGGAGCGCCTCGGCCGCTCCTTAAATACTAACATTGGCCTGCGTTATTTTCTCGAGACAAGCGCCACTCCGAGGAGCTGAGAGAACAACAGCCCCACGTGCGACTCGAAGGAGGGAAACTCCGCTGAGCCAGTCACATCCTTGAAGTAAATCGAGCGGATATTCGCGGAATTTTATGTGATGGGAAAGGGCGGGGAATAGGCTCGTAAAGCGGTTTATTATATCCAACGCCCGACGCACGAGGAAGGCTAATAGCGGATAATGATTTACGGCGAATCAGGAAGTCTTCAAATTTTCTTTCTCGGTAGGAAGTCAATGTGAATTTCCAGCTGCGGAGTTCGGTTTTGAATTTGTAATTTTCTCTCGCGATTTCCAAGTGGGTGAATGCTCTATGACAAAACTCTCCGTGCATGAAATTTGATTTACGATAGCTTATAAATCTAAGATTTCATATTTATCTGACCCTTTATTACGTTAAAATT
>KZ308248.1:1569616-1580080 GCA_000376725.2 Ladona fulva | reverse complement strand
TATAAAATAAAGATTTATTCATCATCATTATCATGTGAAGTTTCCTGTCATTGACTGCAATAAAGATTTTTCATATGAGCAATATTGAATAAAGCTGCAAATATGTCTTAAAATATAATTGAAAAATAATTTAATACTTAAGAAGAGGATAAAATTATTTTATTAAATTTGTTCTTATTAAGAATTTGGTTGAATAAAAAATCAACTTGTATTTTTAATATCCCAAATTTTTTTCTGTTCATATAATCATTTTATTTATTATTAAGTCTACTTCCTCTTGTACCTTAGGGTGAAAACATATGTTTTAAAGATGAATTTATGACATTTTAATTTTTTTCTATGAATTGCTAATTATTGTAAATTGTCTGGCATAAAATAGTCACCAAAATACTGATAACATTTTGCATATGAACCACCTTTAAGATACTAATGTTATTCAGTAGTTAACTGTGAAGCTAAAGTGCAGCAAAAGTCAATGTTCTTTAGATACACCATCAAGAGTAGCTAATTCTAGGTAAAATAAGTTCACCAAACCAAAATCTTATGAAAGTGCTCCTGTTTTTATTTTACTGAAGCATTAGTGGAAGGAAACATACTCAGGGCACTTATAACTCATAAGCACCCTGATGCTTTCCCTTACTGATAAGAGTTCTAGGACTTTGTAGTACATTGTGGATTGAAAAAGAATTTGTAATGGAGCTGACTGCTGAGGTATTGGCAAAACAGGAGATTGCCAAGTGAAAGCAATCCAGACCCCTACCCTATTGTAAAAGTAGAATTCTGAATCAGAGATTTTATTCCATATGCTAAAATGCCTTAAACTGTTGCTTAGCCTATAAAAATAAGGAAGAACGTTATAAAAAATCTAAAGATTAGCAACACATATACTTACTGCATTTGATGTTCACCAAACAATTCATTTGTGAAATGAAAATTTTTTCTAATTAGTTATTAACCCTTTTGCTCCTGTTGTCATCTATAGACAACGGAGGTTTCCCTTCGCAAAGGAATGAATGTCATCTATAGATTATGGAGACTTTCCTCCGCAACAAAAGAATGTTGTGTATAGACGACACAGGTATAAATGGTGGGTAGAATCAGGAGTTGAGCTTCCAGCTACTGTACTTTCCCTGTTGGGCTCATATCAGCGGAGCGCTAGACCCTTCCCTCAGAAACCCCATGGAAACCCTAAATTGCAGCCCCTTTCTCCACATGGGCCATGGAAAGTAAAATATTATTGCAGTTGTTCCACTAAAGATATATTTGTGGCATTATTGTCTGTGTTACCTTGGAAATGAAAATGTTGTATTTCGCTGATAATGTACAGTTTTTAAATGAAACTCTACCATAAATATTAAAGTATTTACCATATTACCATAATGGTAAAGAAATATCTGGGATTTTCTCTAGTAATTTTGCATGTGTCAGCATAGGCATTAATATTAACAGTAGAGTTTTGTTTTAAAGTTGTACATTTTCAGCATAATATAATATATTCATTTCCAAGGTAATATTGATATTGAGGTTAACGGATAATTTTTTAGGAAAACAACAATGAGAGCATATAAATTTTTCAGCCCCATTCTGTGAAAGGGATAAAGATTTAGGTTAATCAAGAGTTATCCCCTTGCAGTATCTGAGGAAAGGGTCAAGAGCCCCAATAAGATGGGCTTAAAAGGGTAAAAGACTATACCTGACACCGATGGTGTTTTGAAAGTGCTCTGCATACTGGTAAAGATTTTCTTTGCAAAGGCTCAGAACCAGAATGCATTTCTACAAGAACTGCCGTAGCAAAAGGGTTAAGGAAATAGGGACTAATTTTGTTTGGAAATTTGAAGTAATATCTGAATGTTCATTGAATAAGCATAACTACGTTAAGCTTATACCCCTTCTTGTCTTTCTCTTAAGGCTCTAGTTGCACAAGTGCTGCTGGATGGCAAGCAGCAGGATCCTACATACATTCAGGCCACAGACACACAGATGGGGCATATCTGCTGTTATCTATCACTGTTCAAGGATTCCGAAGTAAGGGAGGAATAAGTGGTGGGCACCGAGCAGAAGCTGGTAGAATTTCCTTTGTGTTTGAATTAGATTGCAAAGGGAAGTGTGAATTTGCATTTATGCAGGTAATATTGATATTCTCAAATATAAAAGCTTTTTTTTTCATCACAAAGAATTTCTTATTTTATGATTTTCATGTTCTTCTATAGGCATCTGAAACCAAGGGAGTAACTTTGATTCAAAGCTGGACTGAATCACAACCTAGACAAGAATTCAGTCATACTGTAATGCAAAATGATACATATACATTTAGTTGGGCTTTCCAGAAGTTGCAGTATGATCAGAATTATTTTGAAAGGGATACTATGGACTTGATGGATTCTAAATATGAAGATGATGTTGCAAAAATTTTTTCTATAAACATCACCAACACTGTTGATGGTGGTGCAGGAAATTGCCTACCATGTCATCAGGTACTTGGAGATTATATTATTAATTCCATTTAGAATTTTTATTTACATTTTCCTCTAAATGACTGTAAATCGGGTAAAATGCCAAAAGGAAATCGTGTGATGATTATGAAGAGGTATTCAATCTTAGCCGTAGCCAATGCATGAGCAAAAATCAATGGAATTTAATGCTTATGAGAGAAAAAGTTGGTTCATAAACTACTAACCTTTCCAACATTTCCATCTTAAATTAAATGCTTTCATGTTTATTTTAGGATATTTTTTAATGAAAAAAATCCCATGACAAGAAAAATATTTTGAGAATGTAAAATCCTTTTTAGCTTTGGTATCACTTAATCATATTACCTATTTGCTAATAAGGAATGTGAATTATGTTGTAAAGGGATCAGTTATGATTGGCAATTTTGCTGTTCAAGTATACTTCATTTACTATCATAATTAAGCTTAAGTTGGATGGAAATTTTATTATAAAACAAAGATTAAGAACTTGTTGCACCAGAAAACTATATCGTAATGTGGATAATATTATCAAGTTAGTTTTTAATTTTAATAAAGATGTGTTGAATATTGACAATTTTAACTTTTTAGGACACAAATGAAAGAGGATGCATTCCATGTCCTCTTGGCCAATATATAGACCCCAATTCAACAGAATGTGTGCAATGTCCTCCTGACACTACTGTGTCAGATCCAATGGCTTATGGAATAGAATCCTGTCAGCCTTGTGGTCCTGGATTGAAGAGCGTTGATGGCGCCACATGTTCAACAACGTGTATTTTCAATGTGGATGATATGGTTTATGATTTAAGAAAATTAGCAAGGTTAGTCGAGAGGTACTTTTTATTTGTTGATATTTTGTTAATATACAGCAGGTAAACATATGAAATCATTAATACTTGCATTACAGAGCTTCACTTGGTTCATATATAAGTAGAANAAAATGAAAACGTGATAGATTTAAAAATGTTCTAATTGGTAATAAACGATTGAATGTTTTTGAATTTTCTGTAGATACTAAACGTACTCTACTCACATAGAAAACTATTTCCTCATTATCTTTGTGATTTTGTTTCAGTCAGATTTCCGTTATGAACTAACCGAGTGTGATGAAGAAAAAGGAAGATGGAGGGTGCAAGTTCCCAAAACCCCAGGAACCTGCTCGGACCAAAGACCTGGACTAGCTACAAGAGTGGATAACTGTAGTCAGTGATCATTATTACACTGTTGTAGAGTGCTTTCTGTTAATATTTTCGGAAGCTTCGTAATTTTGTGTTTGCGCTCCGATTTGATGGTTGATGCGATTGCGATACGTTTTCATACAGTTTTTTTATTTGAAGCGCGGAAAGTAAAATAATTCAAAATGAAATACAATTCAGACCGTAACAACAACTTATAAAGCCAATCTCTCTTGTGTTTGTATCAAGTAGACAAGAGATACCTTAAGTATATATATAGCCTCCACAAACTCAAAAATTTGAGTGCGGATAATTGCTTACTTGATTGTGGTCATAAAATTATTCTAATAAAATAGCATTTTTGTACTGTTGTCGATGAAAATTAGTTCGCGTTCCAATTAATAGCTTTGGCAGTTCTATTTTTTTATATCAGAGAAATCAGAAACTTTAGTAATGGTATCATGGAATACAGTCAAGAATTAGTTATCGACATTTCCATTGCGAAGTGTCAAATTTCCTAGGAAGTCGATCGACCCAAGAGATTACAGTCGCACCTCGACTTACGAATTACTTACAATACCGCGGTGTGTACCTCTTGCATTTTTACCTTGATACCTGAATTTCTGTTACATTTGATAGAAAATTCTTTACTCAATTCGTTCACAAAATAGCAATTATTCCAATTAGAACATAAAACAAGTAAACTACGAACGATTATGAGGACGGGTGTAATGCTAACGTACTATTCTTCACATTTTCACTTCCGTTAGAATATTTTTAAAGTGTACACATTTTATCAAAATATAAAGACCCGTTTATTAGAATGTGGAATGTATCACAGCATAAAGACTTAGAATCGATATTCGTAAGCGTGACTTCGTATATGAATATGACACAATTAGCATTTTTCTACATAACCTGTGGAAAAATACTAACAATAGTTGATGTCATGGCCGTTAGTAAAGGCTTAGAAATTGACACGTTAGAGTTCCAGCGTGATAAGTTTCTTACTGAAACTGAATCATGGCCCGTTTTCCATATGTAACTTTATAAGAATGATATAACATTAGTAGTGGAATATGTAAAAATAGGTGATAAAGAGGCCTTATTTGTGTGCTTAATCTACTAACCAAATTATTTCTGGGAGAATCAATTACATGGAAAAATTGGAAGTTAGAAACACGATTGTTTCTCTGCCTGAGAGTGTATATCGAGTACATGAAGAGTAGTTTGTAAGTTGAGAACACACTATGCCATTGCTTTTAATTTGATAAACAACGTGTTAAACAATTTATTGTATATCTCCATACCAGAACAACGAAGAATATTTAACATATGTATGCATGTGTTATAGGATTAGCGTAATAATTAATTTAATAAGTTATTGTATAATTTAAATATGAAATATATGAAGTATATAAAATCCTTAATTTCTGGCAGTATGTACTCGTACTTTATACCTGCTTTCGTTAATGTTTCGGTTGATAAAATTTTGTTTGGGACTTTGAATTGATATCAGTAGCAAATGTTGCCAATTAACTCCTTTCAAATTCTGCCTATCATCACGCTCAAACTTAACTGGATGGTGGAAAAATATTTTATCACCATCTATAATCCGTTTCTAAATATGCAGTGTTTCTCATTCAGAAATATCCTGTGAGCCGGGAAGTTATTTCAACTTAGAAGAGTTAGCATGCCAGAAGTGCCAGGCTGGTACCTACTCATTAGGTGGTGGTGCATTATTTGATACTTGGGACAAATTGCCCGAAGGTTTCTACACACAATTTGAATCCTTCAGATCTTCCTTCAGTTCTTCGGGAAGATACGCCAATGACGTAAACTGTAGTAGGTAAGTGATTCAATCTCTCCATAGCATGCTTCGAGTGATAGATATTGAAATTTTCATTCTTTGCCTTGTGCTTTAAGTAACCTAAATTCACATTTTCTTTGAATAAGGTACGGCTGGGAGCCAAGAGGAGATTTTATTGCTTCACTAGGAGGGCCCTGTACTGCCACTTTAACTTACACTGTCCACCTAGTGAAACCTGGAAATCTGTCTTATGTTTATCAACATACCGACAAGGACGTCATATTTGATTTCGAGGTAGGATATCTTTAATGAGTCATTCAAATAAGGGCACCATACTGAACTTAAATATTATACTTCAATCCTTTACGAGACACAGAAATATTCTTCTTTTGTGGTATCTGAGTTACATTGACGTTTTTTGCATACATATGGGTAGATTTCGTACATAAGTCTTACGGAGTTTACGTCTCTGGAAGTTTAGGGGAGAGAAGAAACTGTAAGAGTTAGGAGCGTATGTACCAACCCTTTTGTATTGGGGCTACTGCCGCGGTCAAAATGTCACCATACTGATCCTAATGAACCGATTTAACTATTATGAATGTCCAATTAGTTTAACTTGAGCAAAGAAAATACGTTAAGCTATTATAAAACAATATTATTGGACAATATTAAAATTAACCAAAATTTGTTTCGGTGACGAGTTGCGGAGACGAATTTTCAAAGGGCGCGAACAACCTCGGTACGCTAACAAAGAGAGAAGCCAATTTTTGTAAAAAAATAAGATCGAATATTGATTAATTTAACCTGGTGATGTGCTCTAAAAATTACGAAAACATCAAATGGTCATTAATCGGCGAAAGATCTGAGAACATAAACACTCTGAATAGTTATTATTTCACGTCTCTCTCAGAAAAACGAGTGAACTGTGGTGGTGTTTTGTCTTGAGTGAAGCAGAGAGAGAAATGCTTTATTGAAGTTTATTCTGAATCAAGAAAATTTCGAGGTGTTTATAAGTAGTAGAATGAAAAAAAATTATAAATTTACCATAAAAGAGCTGGACAGTGAAGGTCATTGGTTAAATGATTCTAGGGATTTCGGTAACTCAAGTGGATAGCTCATCAACTGAGGAGAGTGCTGGGTCAGAGGTGATCGAAGGAAAGCTAGGCTTTCTGGGTGGAAACAGGTGTCAAAAAAATGCATAAGAATATTGATAAAAAAGAATTATCAGGATATCGAAAAAGGAGCGAGACACATAAAAGAGTGGAAAACTCGTTGTATCATTTTATCGCGGACTTGTCCTAAAGACGAAATACCAGTAATGGGGATGAAGATTCTCAAAGAAAACAAAATCCTGATTGGCAGGGATCCAACTTCTCGTAAGTTATAAGAAGTACACTGAAAAGCTAATGCAGAAAAGCAACGTTTCATTAAGTCCGGTCTAAGGAGTCTTAGAGACCTCTTAAGCGGGCTAGAGATTTTAGGACTATTTTCATTGTAGCATTTCCAATGAATCGCTCTTAATATTTTTTGCTCCATGAACATACAGGAGCGATTTTGGAAAAATCGATCGAGAGCAAAACATTTATCAGGTTATAACTAAATTTTCATAACAGCGGCGAAGAGGTAAATCTAAAACTGGAAGCATAGGAAGTTATTCCTGGACATATGGACAATGTTTTCATTACGAGATACACTTTATCTATATGACTCGTAGGGGAATATAAGGTTACTAGGAAGACCACTAGGGGTTCCATCTGCTCTTTGAGCGATGGTAAACATCATCAATATCGATTTCAACTGTTCAATCTCAACATCGATCGAATCCGGCGAGATAAGATCCATGGTAACGGGACTTTCTCATCTACGCTTCCATTGACGGAAAACTGATAGATTAAGCAATTTTTCATCGCAGTTGGTACAATAATTTGCCGAATTTGAAGACAATGTTAGCGCAGTTAAAAAATCTGTAGAAAACTTCAAAAAGGAAAACGAATGTATTCATAGATGCAACTACATTCACTGTGGACAAGTAGAAAGAATTATGACGACTTGTAAGCTATAGGGAATGTGACTTTTCCTGTGAAGGGGCTCCATTAGATTTATTATCAAAATTTTCTTTGTACATATGTAATACCTTGCTTAAATATTCATCTTTTCTTGAGAGGGCTTAAAGTTCAAATTGTGTGGTAGCTTTCCATTTAATTTTATTTTTAAGATCTCTTGCAATTCTTATCCCATATACACAATTAGCTGAAATAAAGAGGTATAGAGAGCCATCAGTGGAACAGAATCATACACATAACTGATACAAAAGAGCACCGATGGTAATTCCAGGATGACTACCTCTTTCAGAGGGTGATCAAAATAGAAAAAATGTTTGTTCTACATTACTGAGGAGGACAATGTGTTTGGTTGTGTAGTTGTTAAGCAGCGATCACTACATATGCTAAAACTATTTAAAAATTTGATGAATGTATAACTTTCCAATAACTCTTGAGTTGCAGCAAGGCCCTTTGAAATTACTGAAGGCAACATGTAACTCATCTTATGACAGTAAATATAAGGGAAAGAATTTTACTGAGTTCATTTTGATCTAAAACTATTTTCATTCTTGAATGAAAATGTTTACTGAGATACAGGCAACACTGTTTATGGAAATCAATATTTTAGTCAGCTTTAATTTTGAAAAAATGGTGGATGCATTTGTCAAAAGGCATGTTTGCTATAATTTAGTTAAATTATAGCTATGAAATTAAGCTATATTTTTCTACAAATTGTTGAACATTTTCTAATAGTGCTTAGCACTTCTCATGTCATAGTTTACTATTATTTTATTACTGTGGTCAATGGCATGATTGCTGAACATGTTGAATTTTCAACACCATAAGTTATCTCCAAGAATCAATTCAACTTGAGCATCAGTTCCTAAAAGATCTCAGTCTGCCTTAACTTATTTATACAGCCATAACAATACATTTCTGTCTTATCATGGTGTTGAAATTTTTAAAACATTCAAAGGTTCCTCAGGGTACTGTTGTGCTGCAATGATACAAAATAAATTGCTAACTTAAAATTTTCACATTATAAAATATGAGAAATTTCATGTTTGCTTACAGTTTCAAATCCTACAAAATTAACTAACCTCTTATAATACTGATAAAACCTGACTGAAAATAATGTAGAGAAATAAAATTTACAATTTTGTTTGGTTAATTTTTAGGCACAGAATGAACAATGCCAGTCTGTTGGTGACTCAAAAGAGCAAAGATGGCCATCATCCACGAAGGAGGGAGAGTGGAAGAAACAAACCATACATCTCAAATCAGGGCAAAATGTTTTACAATGGAAAACCATTGGGATAGAATCTCATCGAGGAAAGCCAGTTCTCATAAAATCTATAGAGATAAGTGGCAAGTATCCTAAGATTGTAAAACATCATGTCTATAGATCTCTTCTAAGAAATGTGTTAAGTATCTTCAAAGAGAATGCCATATGCTTATCAGTATTAGATTTAGTTGATTCCATATTCAATTTTTTCAATCCATTTTTCATTATATAGTTTTCCTAAAACTCACATTTAAATATTGATATTTTAGAGGGAGGAGCTTTTCAGTAGATCATAAATATATTAGACGGGAGCTTTTTGGTAGATTTGCTTTCTGGTATTCCAATAGAAATTCCTCTATTTGACACATAATTTCCAAGTTTTACTGATATTAATTTTGAATTACATTAATTACATGCTCAATTGTATATAAATTAGAAGTATCTTGAAAGAAAGTTCTCTCTTTGACTTATTAACATTTAATTTTTTGGAAAACATGATATATCTCCTCTATTCTGCAAGATGTTTTGATAATGGAGTTTAATAAAAACCTTGTCAAAATATCTATCTACTTTGAATGGCATCATATATAAGCTTATTTGATTTTATAGAATTTTATATTGAAGGAAGGCTTTTGAAGAGATTTTTCCTCTTTTCTCAGGTATTGCTTTTGCATCTTCCTGTACTCCATGCCGAGCTGGCACTTTCAGTCAAAGTGGCTCTCGCATATGCACTGAGTGCCCAAAGAATTACTACTCATTGAAAGGAGCCAGCTCATGCATAAGTTGTGATAGTAAGGAGTATTCACCAAAAGGCTCCTCTAAATGTTTTAAGAGGCCTCTTTGCACCAAAAAGGACTTCTACGAGACTCGTACTCGTTGTGATATCAACAATCAGGTAGTATAGATAGTATATTCCTATTTTTCCTTTTCTTCTGTTTCCATTCCTAATTAGCTTTCTTTATTTATATCTTTCTACATTTCATATCATAAATGTAAATAAAGGGAGCCTAAATAAATGATTCTCAGCAATTTCTAAAATGCATATTACTCTCACCAGAATGAGGATGATTTTGCAGAATCCAATTGATAATCTTTCTGATTTACTTTTTTTATTGAAAATTTGCTCTGAAAAATGGAGTTTTTGTAATTTATAGGCCAACCTCAAGTTTTATAGGCCAACCTCAAGCTGAGAACTTCCTGTCCAAGTTCAAACTCTTAAGTTATTTCCTGTAGTAAATATGTTACATTTCTTAAAGTTTTAGCTTCCTCCTTCATCTGAATAGTTAATAATCAAATAATGATTACAAGGCTTTCAGAAAATTTTGCCAGTTCTTCAAACTAAGATTGGTTCTCATATTAGACATAATATTTTTATAACTATTCCATTAAATCATTTGAATATTTAAACCTGTAAGTGCACTCTCATTGTTATATATAGAATTATGCAAAGATAAATATCATATGTCTTACTCCATTTAAATTATTCAGTTAAACTTCGAACAAAGCAAATAGAATATTTTAGCTCTTGAAACTTCAAGAGGAATTGGGGAATGACTTAGGAATTTAAAAAAGATTTACACTGGATTCTTGTTCTGTTCTTTTAATATTTGATATTTATTCTGTCTCATCTTAAGTTTGGAGCCCAAGCTAAATATCATTATCACCTTATCCTTACCCCTGA